>JANBPY010000105.1:0-18001 GCA_027577015.1 Dispira parvispora
GTCGTTGCCACGGTCGTGTTATATATGTTAATAATAGCAAAACTAGAATAACAACTGATGATGAATAGGAGCGGTAAAACCCATTCGATAAAGTATGGAAACAAGTCAAAAAAAATACAGAGTTGGACTGGAGATGGCCTCCGTTCTGGGCTAACTTTGTCACTTTCTTTGCCAAAGGGACACCTATGCTAATGTTGTGTGGTATCAGTTTTCTTTCCAAATTTTTTACTTCCCATCGTGGTACCGCCCTCACTAACCCCCCCCCAACTCTTAAAGTGTTGTTAGTAAATAAAACATTTTAAAAAAAGATGATGCACTCACTGGCATAGTTACTGAGCAAATTTTTTTCACTAGCAGTGTATACCACTGTGCTTGCTTTGTTGTTGTTGTTTAGTTCAAAGTTGTAAACAATACCCAACACACTCTTTTTACCTAGTAATCCTAACACAACACATTATAGTATTCTAGTCCCTGTGCTCTTTCCTCTGCGGCTTGTTCCTGTTGATAGTCTTGTTAGGCCACTGAGTACGTGCCCCAGAGTCAATTCCGAGGGTCTTCTTGGAGAGTACACGCTTTACTAGACCTTTGTCAAAATACGATCCACGACCCACCACCTTCAGTTAAATCCTGTTCCCTGCTCTCCACCAGTCCTCCATCGGTTGCCCAAGCCCACCAGTCCCTTGCACTACAAGTCAACGTACACTTGGTGACAATTCTAATGGCCACTCGAGATACTGGAGCCACAAAAGTACCAACGGTCTTGGTGGTGGAATCCCCAGAACGACCTTCCCCATCGCTCACCACTGGTTCCACAAAATGGTCTCAATATCTGGAAAAGTTTAGATACCGTAAACAGCAAAATCAATTGCATCAGCCCACCCTGGATACCGCTACGTTGGATCCTGTCATGTCAGGGCCAGACTGTCCCAGTCCTTCGTCGGATATCATTGTGCAGTCCGGACCAGACGATGACCTGCGGTTACTGAGCAGTCCCTTGGCTAGTCCTACCCGGCCAGGTACGACCGCATCCTTGCCTCTTTCGCCGGGACAGCGGGGATCCACCCGGTTATTGTCACTGCACCACTATTTTAACAAACCCACTACATCGCGTATTCTAGGTCGCTCGTCCACAACAGCAGTAGCTCCAACATCTGGGAAACCCATATTGTCCGCCCACCAATCCATATTGGGCGCCCGCCGAGGCTTGAAAAGACATCGTATCATTACCAGTTCGGATGAGGAGAGTGATTCGGGTTACCCTGTGCCCAAACTTGTATCCACTGCGACCAAACCAACTGGTCTACCTGCCACTTCCCGATCATTTTTTAACGTCAAACCGCTAATTCACACTTCACGTCCGTCGAAATCCGCAAGAATCACTTCATCTGCCGAACTCCCACCCTCGGGTGCCATACGCACTGTCAGTAGAAACCTGTCCAACAAGTCATGGCTAACGTCGGACAGCGAGTCGGAATCTGACTCCACTGCCGAAGAAGCATTGGAAGTTTCTTCTTCCCGGTATGATCCCGAAGCTGACATTGTCCGATTTTTCAACACGGCCACTATGACCGAGTTGCAAACTGCCCTACAATGTTCCCCGGAAGCCTCCCAGGTCATCGTGACAAAGTTGCGACCCTTTACTGACATGGATCAGCTACGTGCGGCCTTTCGGAAAAATAAATCCGTGTCCATCGCCATGGTCAATTATTACGAAATCATCTCCCACGGTTATCGAGTAGTAGATCAAGTCATCGCTCAATGTGAACGTATGGCCAAGAAACTTCAGATGGCTATTGGGGATACCGATCCTTTGGGTATTCCTCCCTCATCTACGCTTCCCTCACCACCCTGTTCGGTAGCTACTCTTTCCACAAACTCACCCACCAATAACGATTGGTTACTTACTCAACAACCCGCCAACCTAAGCGATGACTTTACCCTCAAAAATTACCAACTTTTTGGCGTCAGTTGGTTACGTTTACTGTACCAAATGAACTTATCCGGTATACTTGCCGACGAAATGGGCCTCGGTAAAACCGCCCAGGTCATTGCCTTTCTTGGTCAACTATTACACCAAGGTAACGAAGGGCCCCATTTGGTGATTGTGCCCACTTCTACGTTGGAAAACTGGATGCGGGAGTTTAAGAAATTTTGCCCCTCGTTACGGGTGGTCTCGTATTATGGCAACCAGTCGGAGAGGGCTAACTTTCGTATGGATTGGAAAGAAGCTAAAAAACGTCAACGTGAAACTTCATCGGTGCTCTCTGCCCTAGGGAAGAGTTCAGGTGAAAATTCAGGCTGCACTTTTAAACCATCCTTGTCATCAGACGAGTCTCATGACGACGATGATGATGATGACGAAGACGTGGATTCGATCGCTGCTTCCGAAAGTGAGTCTGATAGCGATACCCAATTTACTGAACTGCCCCATGTACTTGTAACTACCTACAACGTTTCCACCGGCCACAAGTACGACCGCCTCTTCCTCCGTAATATTTCCTGGCGTACCCTCATCTTAGATGAAGGCCACATGATTAAAAACTGTTGTTCAGCTCGCTACCAACACCTCATGGCCTTGCAGGCCTCGTTTCGACTTTTACTCACGGGTACTCCATTGCAAAATAACCTCCGGGAACTCATTTCCCTGCTATCGTTTATTCTACCCCGCATCTTTAAAAACAAGTTTCAGGTGTTGCAAAAGGTATTTTCGTTGCCTAGTAACCCTGCGGGAGTCAAGGGAAACCACCGGGGTAAATCTAGTGGGCGCAAGGCCCAATCCGATGCTAGCGAGACCGAGCCACCGCCGTCCTCGCCCTTGCCATCGTTGGGGGAAGATAACTCGGATACTGCGTCGGTTACTTCTCAATCGAGCGCTGCCCCATCGACGTTGGCCGGTCAGTTGAGTGCCGAACGAGTTGACCGGGCCAAACGCCTTTTGCTCCCCTTTGTATTAAGGCGTCGTAAAGACCAAGTCTTGAAGGATTTACCCAGCAAGCATCAACATCTGGTCAAGGTGGAATTGACTGCAGAACAACGCCAATTTTACGACCAAATAGTCCAGAAGTACTGCCAGGATAAACAAGACACGGTAGATCTAGCTAAACTGCGACGCTGTTTTTACGGTGAATGGGATGGTATGGCCCCAAACCAATGTTCGTTTTCGTTGGACGCAGCCTTTACCACAGACGAAGAGGCACCTAAAAAGGCTAAAAACTCCAACCAACGCATAATGAGTATTCTGATGAAGCTCCGCAAGATTTCCATCCACCCTATGTTAGAACGGTCGCGGTATACGGACGACCAATTACGTATAATGAGCAAAGCGATATTAAAAGTGCCCGAACACTGCGATGCCAACCCCGACTATGTGTTTGAAGATATGCAAGTCATGAATGATTTCGAACTTGATCAACTTTGCCGTAAACACCAACGATACCTGAGTACTCACTGTTTACCCAAAGATGCATTATTTGAGGCCGGTAAAGTCCAACAGCTGGAAAAACAGCTTGCTGATAGCCAATCACGTGGGGACCGAATCCTCCTCTTTAGTCAATTCACCTCCATGTTGGATATCCTCGAACATGTGCTACAGGCCCGCGGGTACCAATACTGTCGGTTAGACGGCGCCTGTCAAGCCACCGAACGACAAGGACGAATTGATGAATATAACAATAACCCCGATATTCTAGTGTTTCTCTTGTCTACCAAAGCGTGCGGAGTAGGCATTAATTTGACTTCGGCCAACGTGGTCATTTTATTCGATATCGATTATAACCCCCATAATGACAAGCAGGCTGAAGATCGCGCCCATCGGGTGGGTCAATTGCGGGATGTGCATGTGTACAAGTATGTGGCTCAAGCTACCGTGGAAGAATATATGTTGGCAACCGCTCTGGAAAAATTGAAGCTGGACGAAAGTGTTTCCCGAACCTAAATGAATAGTGCACCACAACCCTGTACGGTTGTTACAGTTTGTTTTTCTCAAGGGTATTTTTTTGCCTGTATAGCGATTTAGAGCAAAAATATGCCAACTATTTGTGGACCATTTACTTTATACTTGACTTCACTACCATTCTTTCAACATGCAATAATTAATAAAGTATTTTAAAACAGACAATAATAACACTTAATCAGCCAAGGTAAACCACGGACATCATTATTCACCATAAATTCCTAATGTATCCATGAAGGGCTGGTTGGGTGGTCATTCGAAGTGGCGCTCGAGCGAGAGTGGGCATATCATATATTATTCACATTTCTCTTGTCGTATCCCGGCTATTTCTTCATTCGGACAGGCATCTCGCTTGGAAAGCATTGGCTTATTCCTCGGTAGTATTCCTACCTACTCCGGCTGCCTTTGCTCTAAAGGCTACCCATAATCTATCGGTTACGTTTGATACTTTAAAATTGGTATTAAGAGTAAGTATATTCTATCGTTTTATATCACAGTAGTCCTTGGTTATTTTTTAATTTTGGCTGTGCAGGGAAAATCTTACTAGTCACCGTAGCAGCGTATTCGATCTAGTCAAAAATGAAAAACTGTCACAGTCCAGGCATGGCAAGGAAAAAAATATATCAAAAATAATAATGTAAAGTCTCGTTGATGAAAATAAAAATAGTTAAAATTCAAAAGAGAAGCAAAGAAAATGACCAAAATACACTTGTGATTGTTCATGGTAGAATGACTACTATTCGTACATACAAGGGTGGGGTTACAAAAAGTGGTGGATGAGCAGAATAATGTTTCGTTGGCAAAGAAAAATTACACATTTCAACCCCGATAAACATCGTTCACGTAGAGGAAGGAGATGAGGGCTGGGAAGTAAGTGGAATAGGCGTTAGCGATCGGGTAATGTCCAGGCCAACCGTGCTAGCAAAAGATCCCCCTTCAACCGCATCATCAGCAGACTCTGGTACGACTTTCACCACGGGGATGATACGGGTCGTAAAAGTCGACTCTGTGGACTCAGATGTGACTTGGACACCGTGAGTGGGTTCTTCATCCGCCGTGAGAGTTTTTGTTGGGGACTTGACCACCGTAGATGACGGGGAAGCACTGGACACCGGGGAAAGACTATCGCGACTATCCGTAGTATCATTCAAAGGGGATGATGGTGCAGCAGACTCCGAATGCTCTATTCCATTGGTGTGAGTAGGCGGCTCGATACCATCCTGAGTACCAGGATCATGGTGGTTGATTTCAATGGGATCGGAACACGCTGCAGGTAAATCGTCATTTGAATCATCTATATCATCCGTTTCTTGGTATGGTTTCCTGCCCGATTCTCTTGTAGACAAAAAGTCCAACTCTGGTGAATCCCGGTCGATTGTGGCTCGAAGGGCAGTAGGAGAAAGAGATGCTGCACGTGTACTTTCCACCACCGGGTTATCATCATCGCCTGCTTCTTTCCCTTTTGTCGTAGGCACGGTGGAATTGACCGCTACGGTATCTGTAGGGGTGGCCGGGTTGCTCAACGACTGACGATCGGTATTTTTTACCAAAGAAGTTCCCAAAGAGCCTGCAGGTAATGTAATAACATTCCGACTGGATAACCGGCCAAACTGAATTCTTACTTTGGGCCGACGGTGATTTAACGCAAAGGAGAAGTCATCCACAGGTGCTTCCCGCTTCTGGGATCCCGTAGACAACGGTTTGAAACGAGTACCGGTTTGTGTATTTTTTTCATCCGTGGCACCTGATGGTTCCTGGGGGGTGTTCTCAATGGAAGTATTATTATCGTCTAGAGGTTTGGTTTCATCCAACTCGGCAAGTTCCTCGGTGGCATCAAAAAATGCCGCTTCGTCGTCCTCATAATCGGCAGAGGCAGATCCCCAGGCACGGTACGTTCCGCCTGCGGTACGTGGGCCTTTCCGAGGGAGGTGGTGCCGTTTAGGTAACCCAGGGCTTCCCGTTCCTGTTGCACTCGAGCTAGCCTCTGAGTTGCCGAGCCCAGCTTCTCCTGAACCCATGGTTGTTCCACTGTCGGGTGTGTTACCCACTCGGGGTTGATCAGTCCCATCCCGTGAGGGTGGATGCACCTGAGCCAAAAGTCGCTGGTTACCCTGGTTTACCTCGTACTTTTGAACCAGTTGGGATGGGATGTTACTGTAATGCACATCCTTGGTCAGGGCTTCCTTGTGATGCTGCACGAAATAGGTCACCAAGAGCTTGAGATTTTTGCTGGTAATGAAATCGAAAAACTCTAAACAGGCCGAGTTGATCAAGTTGTACCGGTGCTTGTGCTGTTCAAAGAGGGTCACAATGGGTTTGAGCACACCTCGTCGCAAAAGGTACCGATTAACAAAATTATCGTTAAGGCCTATACACGCTCGGAAAAACCGGAGGACAGCCAATTGTAAATGTTTGACGGGCGCGGAGAGCAGGAGGGCCAAATTATCAACGAGTTCACCCGACAGGACAAAATACCGACTTCGAAAAGTGTGTTGTCGTACGCAAAAGGTCACCAGTTCGCAGATCAAGAGGTACAGCTGGACGCGGTCCTTGTGATCCGTTTGGTGCAATTGGTGTACGTGGTCAGGGGTCAAGTTGTTTAATGGTTCGACGGTCCTTCCCATATAAGTTTCGTAAAAAAGTGACAAGAACTGTTCCGTTTCAGAGTCCATGGGTGGGTTCTGGCCCAGTGAGTTGCTGTTACCCCCACAACCTTCGATCAAAGCCGATTGGAGAGCATCCAAGTTACCCCCGAGCTGTACATCCAACAGAGTCCGTATGATTTCGTAGCACTGCATCTGGAGTGTGGGCGCATCGTCTTTCCTGAAATGATTTAATAGCAGGTCCAGTAAGGGTCGGTGTCCTTGTTTGGATTGGGCGATAATATACGAACGTACGAGTACCCGGTCCAACTCCAGCACACTGGTGATTAACTCGCAGGCAACTAGAGACGTGTCCTCTTGGACCCTGTTCGCCAGAGCATATTCAAGAATAGAAAATAGTCCGTTTTGACCTAGGGCTCGGTACAGGTTGGTCTTTACCAGGTAGGGGAAGGATTTGGCCATGGTGCACAATTGACGAATAAAGTAGACCACGTCCCGTTTTTGATCCTCGGGGGCGTCTGCATCCTTGATGATATTGGTCAACCCAGCCAGTAGATCGTGATTACCTCCGACGGCCACGACAATATCCATGTTGTGATGGAAAATTTTAGTACTGATAGTCTGGTAGATGGAGTCGTCCAACATACGGGCTAGAATTGTGTCTTTGAGGTACTGCAACCGAAACGACTGGTGAATCTTTTGCCGGACACCAGGGTCGGTAATCGGTACCACTTCCTTGAACCGGGCACGGTCCGATAAATACGCACGGTGGTTGGCCTTGGCCTGGTGGTACTCGGGGTCGTATTCCAGCATTCCCACGACAGGCAAAATACGGTGGTCCTCCAGGATGGCTTCAAGAATGGCGTCGTTAGCCATGATTAAGATAAACTTCATAATGCGGCAGAGTTTATGCAGGTCGTCTGTGCTCTCTAGGTCCTCGCAGGTCTCAAAGACGGCAATCAACTGATCAATAAAGTCAGATTTTTGAATGTACGCCGTGAGCAGATCCCGCCGAAACGGGGCAACGTTGGCCTGGGATATGAGATCGATAATTTTATCGAGATTGCCGACGGTGGGAGTAGGAAGCTCCAGAGTGTCCAAAGTCCGCCAGGGTTCATTATCCTGGTCCCGGTAATTCCGCTGTATGTCGCAGATCTGGCCCCAGATGTCCATGCACCCCTGGTGGGTCTGAAAACTGAGGGCCACATCACACCCATTAGTATCGCGCCACACAATAAGTGAATCCTGTTGGAGTTGATATTGGGTATCACTCTGCACGGGTGTAGAGAGCAACATGGAATCATCCAACTCGGAATGCACGATAATGCAATGGTCTTTGATGGAATCTATAAACACACAAGAGCAGTAACCGGTACCCTTGTCCATCCACCGCTGGTCAACAAGTTCGTAGAGCTTGACGCGTAACCTATTAGACTCCGTCATGGTGGAAGGCCAGGCCTTGTTGTGTCCGTTGGAGATAAGTAAACTCGCAATTAGATTCTAACCTGGAAAGGTATCAACTGCGAGTAGGGGTACGCAGGGAATATAGCAATATGAGACGAGAGAGAAAAAAAAGAAAGAGGTTGGCGGCAAAAAATGTAGGTAGGAGGGGGGTACCGACTTCCAACTGCGGAAGGTGGGATATCTAGACTAGTGGAAAGTCGCGTCGAGAAGCGGTTCAAACGCAGAGAGTATAATAGTACCCGTAGGGAGATCCGATAAAAGTGGGATTTAGAGATAAAAACGCCGAGTTAGCAGGGGGCCATTGCGTAGCAGAGGAGTCAATGCGAGGCACTTTTCTGAGGTTCCAAAAGCCAATGGAAATAGGACCGGATGACCACTATCCAGCGCGATGCGAAAGCGAGTCTAGTAGAGGGTTACGTTAGTTGACGAGCCCCGTTCGCGATGGACTTTGGAAAGAAGGGCAAGTGGGAAGAGTTTTATAACTAGTAGTATATGCTGAAAATACGCGCGACTTATGGTAAGGTGGGGATAGTCGAAATGAAATGGGTTAAGCAAAGCACAAGTAGCGAAGCGTTATTACGGCAATAAGCCTGCAGAGGCCAAGGCGATAAAAGCAGAGAATAGACTCACAAAACACACGCAATGGCGGCGAATAGGGGAGTCTATGGCTCAGGGCCGAAAAGCAATTAACTCGCAATGAATATTAATAGTGGGGAAGAAAAACGAAAAGTAGATAAGAATTAAAAACAAGCGCATATATTAATTTACCCAAGACATTTCGGATCTGACCCTTCGTTTTCATAGAGACAGATGGAGAAAGTGCTGGACAGGATGGACCATTTAAGGGCTTTCGTCCACTTGTTGTCCAACGGGTAAAAGAGTACAGCCGGGAATATGGCAGTCCAAGGTTAAACAGTGTGAACTGGACCCTGGGCTGGGAAGAGGCACGCGTAGGCCCTTGACGTGGCCAGAAAATTAGCGTTCAAAGTGGTAAAAAATCAGCACTCAGAAAATCACTGTCACCACTTACTTCGTTTAGAATTTTTGTACATGCTCATCCACACCGCCTCCACCTGATTATTAGTTTTTTTTTCTCTTTGTTTTTTTGGCACAGGCTGGGTGATTATTCTTTTGCTTCGAACGTATTAAGGATTGGACGCCTATCAGTTTTAGGTAATAAAAATAACAGTAGGTATGATTGTTACAATAAACGGGTATTTGTATTCAAGGCATCTCTGAAGGCGTGAATGTTGTATCTTCAAGTTCTAAAATGCTAACTATGAACCCTTGAGAGCGATACAATTCCAGGGCCATTCAGGCAGGGTATAATCAGCTGGAGAATATGACTGCTTGCATCACTATTTGCTTATCGGCTAGATGTAATCGTTTGAGGAAAAATTATCGCCATTTGTTGTTTCCTTATTAGCACAGGGAATGCTGCCCTTGGTTGAGTCAGCCGCCTCTGGCACCTGATGCGTAGGACAAGAAGGTTTGGCCGGGGACACGTGGATCTCCTCGTGTAACACAATGGCGATTGGAAGTAGAATGAGTTTCCTCAGTAAAAATCATGTGACTATAATCAGAGGCGAGTAAGCCTCCCATTTCCTTTAGCCTCTTGTTTAACGAAGAGAAGCCAGATGTGATGGTGTATATGTATCCAGGATGATGGAACTGTCGGTCATCCAGTTATTCAGGGTTAAAATGCACATCGCAAGGTAGTTATTTAAATGGGGTCCTAACAGCAAATCTAACTATTATGATACATTTTTATAAGACCTTATCAAACTTGGCGGATATTCCCCTATACTGTTGCAGGATGGAGGTCAAGCTCCCTTCATAGATGCTAGCAGTATCCTTGCCCAAGAACCAAAATCGACAGTTACAGTCTTAGTAGAGGATAATGTGCACCACTCTAATAAGAATTGGATAGATGATGACCCCTCCCTCCACAGATGCCTGCATTTAGGCAAAAAGAATGCAAGTACTATTGAAAGCGCAGTTGCACCCCTTAGCTCATTAGACTTGCTCGTATTAAATAGGTTAAATCTGTATCATGTCTATCGCCCTAGTATGCATCTAACTGGGATCTAATAAGTAAGACTCCAAGGTTCCCGCAGTCGGTGATGTCTCCCAATCCATAAAATTGGACCTATCATCTCCACCATTGCCCCGCCTCATTTCCTCTATCATTGGTTGACTCGGATTTTTTTTCTCATCCACGTGGTTTTAATCAAACACTGCCCAAAGCTCAACCCAGGGAATTTCACTTTTATTAAGTCGAAGCATGATTCGCTTGATAAAAAGTGACATAGTGGTGCATCAGCATCACCTTTAGCATTTGTAGATGGAACACCGCTTCGGTATGCATAGGGCCAAGTGCCTCCTCCAATGGGTTTACGACTTCACCACATTTTGACAGACATCCAACTTCCACCGGCCGCAGGCCCAAATGGGTACCTTGGGGTGTAATCACATGGTGGCTATTGATGTAACTTTCTATCAGCAGACAAAGACTTACCACCATATGTGAAACCCACTCGGGACTCACTGTGTGGTGACGTGTCGAGGGTCGACGGGCCAGGGCCGTGACGGCGGAGAAATGCAGCTGCATGAATTCGGTTAGACTTGTGCGCCGACCAGGTGTGTGGTTGTTGTGATTCGTTAAACTACACTCGTTTTGTAGGACTATATCCAATACCAATACTCGGAAATTGTCGGACTGCAGATTTCGAACAAACCGTTGTTGCACGCCGATGTTCTCGTGGTGGAGCCACTGGTATGTATGAGACACGAGAGTGTTAAGGTCTATATAATTCATAAATGCTAACAGTACTAATATATGAAACAGTTCATGTAGCCATAATCCTGCATCCGTTCCTTGGGTGACACAGTGGGTCAGTCCCCAGAATAAAGTATCGGTAGCCTGTTGAATTTGTGTCATGGCACATCCGTTAAAAGGTCGTGAAAAGGTTTGTAGAAATAAACATTCGCGCAGGTCTTTGGCCAGGTCGCGATCGCGGTCTAACAGATCATGCCGAAAGGCCGTCACGAGTAGTCGCAATACCTGCGGAATTATATGGTTTTGATACGTCGGACTCGTCGCCCCACGCTCTAGCAGTGTGCGTAGCCACTCCCATAGTCCCTCAAGGTTGGCCGGGTTCCAGAGACAACGTAACACTTCTTTCGGGCTTCGTAAAACAAGTGTTCGTTGCAAGTTCTCCAATACGAAGCTGGCTGTCTCTGGATCGGTGGTGGGATCTGTGGCCCACTGGAAGAGGCGGCTTAGGGTCTGTTCGCCCGGGGAAAATCCGGGACTCTGGAGTAGTTGCCATAACTGTAGAGCACTATCATAATGCTTTTCGTCCACTAACCCGTCCAACCACACCTGGATGGTCTTAAACGGTAGACCTTCGGGACTCTGCATCGCCGTTAGCGCGTGCTTGTTGGGTGGGTGCTCCGCAAAATACCGCCATACTTCGATTTGTTCGGGGGATTGGTGAAATACTTTTTTCCACGCCGTCTCGTCTGTACTTCTTAGGTTAGCACACTGTCCTACCGACCAAAGTTAGGCGATAACTAGGCAACAACTCAAACTGTGGTTAGTGTCAGCTGCTGTAGGGACCAAGCTCATTAATCTCACTCAGCTGGTTGTCGCCGGAATTGACCATTCACAGACTTACCTCGCGGTACGAAAGGGTCTTGTCCTGGGGCATAGTAGCGGATGTAATGGTATTAAAAAAGAGTCATTCACATCTGTGAATGTAAAAAACATGCAATGTAAACCATGGGGTGGAAGTTCCTCGACTAGGCGTGCAGAACCTCGCTTGCCGTTTCCCTTTCTGGTGAGCACTATCAGCTTTGCGTTAACGCTTCAAAAAAAAGTGTATACACGTGACATTTAGCGGAAAGTGGGTAAAGTACTCACCACCATTGTTTATACTTTACCACAGGCATTTCAAAGCACCATGTATAAGCGCGGTGGAAACCTAAAGCGATAAAAACAAGTGAGTGCGATCGAAATCCTACCGCCTGTGGTCAATGCAAAGGCTCACTTTGGTCTGCCAAAAACTATTGTCCCAAACAATGAAAAACGACCAACACAGCGTTTGATAAAAGCTAGCTCAATCCTTACTCCGCCACGCATATTTATGCTCGTTCCTCTAATTCCTGTCCGTGTATTTTCCGATCCTTTTTTTTCCGGTTGTTTTTTATGAGAACACATTCGTTGGTTAAGTTCCTAGTCATATCACTTTTATTTACTGCCTTTATTTTTCTATTTGTATCTTAATCAAATTCGACCTTTGCGATCGTCCCCCGTTCTACCTTTCGTTCTTTCTTGCCATATACCGCCACGTGTGGCAAAGGTACCCCATTTTCAACATGGCCGATAATAGTGATCCGATATACAGGTAAGACGCTACTCGATTGGATGAGGCATCTGCAATGGTCAACTGGCTACCCCGAAGTGACGAGTAACGTCCACCTTGGTTGGTAGCATGGGATCCTAGCCGTACTATTATTAGTACTCTATATCATTGTATTGTGATAACGGTGATGTTCTCCAAATGGGAGAGGGATCCCGCACACCACTTTCAACGGAGGGTCTAGGATATACTTATTCCCTTTTTTCTATGTCTGCAATACAAACTTGTCCTGCTGAGAAACTAACATAACTCCTTACTCTCCTTGTTGTTTCATTATAACTGACGTATAACTACTTCTCCTTGGTTATACGGATATATATTATGAATAGATCATGGCGCAAATTGTATATCACGTTGGAAGAAACACCCGACACAGTGTCGAGTGACGATATGCTAAATGTAATCACAGCTCGGTCAAGAAGCCTCGCCTTGGTGATGAAAGACTTTGGGGACCCATCAGTTACCAGCACTAACCGGGTGAAATCCGGTACCGTACCCGTGGGCTCACAATCGATCAGAATATCGGACTTGGCAGTCCAGTTTGTGGTCCAATTGGGCGATTTTTTCCATCTAGACGCATTGCAGACCTTCTCCATCTTTCATAATTTTGTTGAACAGGCAGAACGTTTAAAGAAATCAAGCTCTGTAGCAGATACTGGTGTTCCCAGTCCTTCTGAGTCGTATCCCTATGACGATTACTGCCATCGTTCGTTTTGGCCCGATCTTCTGGCTTATTACTATATCGAGCGTACGTGCAAACTCAAGGTATTGCAGGCCCTTCTTCGTATCAATCAAGACCCACACCACCTGTACCATACTTCGGGTACGTATTTCTTGGACCAGTGGTCACAGACGTCGCACAACTTACTCTCCACTGTGTTTTATCAGTACATCGACACCAGGAAACGGGCCGTTCCATCCATTTTCCCTCAAACACTGATGCCTCAATGGGCCTGTCAGCTCTGGGAGGAACAAGAACAGCTCCTGGAACTTTTTTCCTTGGTATTGGTAAACCGGCCTACCTGTTCCCCTCCCCAACTGCGGGGATACCTTGGTGAGTTACTACGTGTGACTTCCCTGCCCGAGTCGTTACAGTGTCATATTCCGGATAGCCGAGAAAAGTCCCTTCGCGAAAAGGTTTACATCTTAGTCAATTTGGTGGCTGCTCAGTTGTTGCATTTACCCAACTCTACCCAAGCGCGGGATCAAACCGATACACCTGAGGGCCGCACCCTCTTACAATCTCCCGAAGTATTCATGGATATTGAGGAATGTCTTCGGAACCAGCACAGTCTGCCATTGCTGTCCCTGGCCTGGGGATTAACTTGGGCGCGACTGCTGCATTTATTGGATGTACTGGAGGATGTTGATCGGTACCAAGCCCTTCGGGAATCTTTATGGGTTCCTGGCGGAGGGGAAGATCAGTCCGAGGATGTGTTGGGTACCAATAGCGAAAATACCGGTGGGTTTAACCAAGTCGGTGAACGCCATATCCGGTGGATCTCTTTGAGCTTCCAAACGGGGCTGATGGATTTCTTGGAGACTACGTTGGGTTCGTCGTGTTTAACGGAGGATAACCCCAACGCTTTGGGATACCGCCAAATCCTCAAGGAACAGTTAATGCAACTGTGCAGTTGTTTGGAAGTGAACCGTTTGCCCAATTTTGAACGCCTGGTGGAATGCACGGCACGACTATTTTTCCGGCAACCCGAACTTTGTCTCCAGTTTTGGACCGAGGATATACACCACCCAGGACGCGCATCGTTGCTGGAATGTGCCCAGGGCCGCTTCCCGTACTCCTTCCGGCCGTTCATGCACCTCATCACCGCTCTGTTTACCCCTGAATGCGCCGAGCACCTCACCAACTATTTCCAACAATTGCCCACGTTAACCCAAGCGGTACTCACTGACCAGCAGCCTGCCCTCAGTATAGTGTCGAGTTCGTTGGATGTTACCCTGTTGGAAACTGTGCAGCCTTTGGCCGTATTACCTAACCACCCGGGTCTCATGCTACCGATTCACACCAGGGGGCTGCAGCTATCAGGTTCTGGTAGAGTGATGATCATCAAGTGGCAACACCCATTTGTACCGTGGGATTACTTTCACCACCTACTGGACTTTATTCTCGAAGCGGCACCCGACGACGATCTCATGACAGCGTTGCTGGGTGCACCCAGCCATTTGGTCATCCAGGATACTCTGTGGATGTACCGCCAAGTGTTTAGCTACTTTTTCGGACAGGGCCAAAATAGTGCTCCTACGGATGCTCTGAACCAGTCCTTCCAAGAACCGAGTCGGGCCCAGGATGAACTGATTGGTCAACTCACCCGTATTTTGATCCAGGCTACGCAAACTCTACGCACGGTCGGGACCGGTCGTATTCCCACTACCGATTCGACTAATCCCTTTATGAGTTCCTCGGATACTTCCGTGGCGGGTTGTTTGTTGTCCATCGTCGGACTGTGTCTCGATTGCCTCTACCAGTTAAGTACCGGCTATCCGCTGTCGGTCTTGCAGGCACTAGAACGTCACAATATTATCCCCTCGTCTGTGACCCAGGCTACTGGGCAGGGGGCGGAACCCACCGGTGGTGATACCAGCGCCTGGCTTAACACCTTGGTGCAACTGGAATCCCGGCGGGGCCAATTCGACGCCACCCATTCATATATTCGACTGGTTTCTCAGTTGGTGTTCCAACTCTGGCCCTACGAAGATACCACGGCCACCTCAGCACCCTTGGGGTTGGCTACTACTGCCAAGAAATCATTGGCCTCACTCGATCACCATTTACATGCCACAGTGGATCAGGCGCTATCGTTGGTCCTCCTGGGGATCCACCACCACGTGTATCTACGGCTGCCCAAGCTGACGTTTGGCACGGTGCAGGAATGGGCGGATGTGACCACCAGTTTGGTGGACCTGTACCGGGCCTTTTTTCAATACGGGACCAGCTGCGCCCGACCTCACCCTTACTCCCAGGTTTACCAGCAGTGGGTACAGTATTTTATTGTTAACCCTACGGTAACCATGTGGGACCCATTGTGCTACTCCCTCAGCCACGCAGTGGAGCAACTCTACCTGGTGCGGTGCTCTGCCCACCTGGTGGCCGTAGAATCCCTAGAAACATTGGTGTTAACGTCCCTGCAGTTTCTACGCACACTGGTGCTTACCATGTACCTACCGGGTTTGAACTCTCGTTCCCCCGGCTTACTGATTCTGTGGCAGGACCTTAACCGCTCCCAGAGCCACAAGGATATCCTTCGGATCCTTTACCCATGCATTCTGTACTCGGACCGTTGGGACATTCCCGAGGTAGCGCTCGCCGTAACAAACTTAGTATTTTCCCTCACCAGTCAACATCAACTTCCCCTAACGCTGGCCGACGGTGTGGTGGGCTCCGAAACATACCTACGGCAACTGGTGCAGTACGCTGAATTACCCTCGACCAACTCCACGCGTTTACCGCTGATGGCGGTGCAATATCTCTGGGTACAAATGCGAGCTCACCCCGTTCATGCCTACGCGTTACTTACCGGCTACCCACCTCAGGTTGGTCGTTCGGGTTCCTCTACCGGGTTAGCCCCTGTGAGCCTGGGTCGTTGCTTGATCCGATGGGTAAAGGAGCTCTCGGAATCACTGCGTACCCAAGATCCTGACTTGTTGTACTACGCCCTGGTGGTGTTCCAGATGGCGCTTAGTCCTGGTACTGGTGTACCCCCTGTATACCATGCATTGCAAAATGATTCTGGGTTTTGGTCCGCTATTCTACAACTTGCTCTGACTAATCCTGTACCGCCCCAAGATACTCACGCTGCAACTGCTAATACTCCCCGGGAAACCCGAGATGACAATACCGACCCTGTCTCGACAGACCGGGCGTTGCAGGTGTATTACAAACAGCTACTTGTCCAAAAATACACCTTGCCCCTATTAGTGTTGGTACTGCACGGGGAAAACATCGCTGGAGCGTCCCAACCCTCATCGAACGCGTTGACGCAATTGTGCGGTGACTTGGTTACTCAACTGCTATCTACCTCACGTATTGTGGCCCAAACTCGCGAATTTACCAAATTTACCTACGACCCAAGCCTACAGCACGAATTACACAGGCTGCAGACTGACTTGGAACACACTTTGGGGATTCGCCTGACGAATTATATTTCCCCGTTACATCGCCAACTACCACCGTTGTTGTGGTATCCTTGGTTGGGTGCGACCCACGGGTATAATCTACCCCTAGTGGAACAGACCTTGGCCAATGTATGCACGGACACGGACGCCGTGAATCATGCGTTAAAAGTATTGCAAAGGGCGAACCTGCAGCGATCCTTGATGGTGGTAGAGCAGGAACGGGAGGTGGCTTGGGGTACTCTGCTAGTATCCCCGGTTCTTTGGCGTAAAGTTTACCAATCTTACACCGGGACTGGTACCAACGGCACCACTAGCCCTGTGTGCTTGGCCTGTGCGCTTTGCAAAATCATGATCGAAAGGGTCAGGGAATTAGGAGCGGTGGATAATCAAGAAAAGGCCTCGATTGCGTGTAACTTGGCCAAAATTGCCATGACCATGACCTCTTTGTGTCTGGTACGGGCGGAGCGTAAAACTTCCCCAGCAACAACACTAGGCCGTATCCCCAAATGCGATACCCCGTTGAATATGTTGACTCACCTTACCCCCTTGCTCACGGAGCATTTGTCGTCCCCCCCTGAAACGTCGGATTGGGCATCATATTACCCTGCCTTTGTGGTATTTCGAACCTACCTGGCCGGGGTGGGTGCATGTTTACTGACACGAAACACTTGTCAAAATCCCGACGCTGCCACCGCTCAAGGGATGGCTGACCAAGTGAATCAGCTACAATCCCCCGCGTGCGAATGGCTGCGTCGCATTGGGACGGCCTACGGGGAGTGGCTCGCGTGGAAAACCGAACAGCAGCAAGGAGAAGGGTCGACCGTGCAGGCTATAGCTGATGGGGGATCGCGATGGGACACCAACTTTGAATTCGTGTTCACCACTTCGGCGTACTTGTTCCATGAACTCTTCCGTAGGGAAAATAACCTATACCCGATGTCGTCCATCATTACCCTGGAGCAACACAACATGTACAGTTTTCTGGCCGACCAGCTCACCCGGGTAACCTCACCCACGGTTTTACAAAATTGCCTGTTGATCCTGTGCTCTTTTTCGAATGCACCCAGCAGTGCGGAACGGATGGTGGCCAAGGAAATCATCCCTCATCTAGGACGTTGTCCCTTGTGGTCACAGCTCAAGGACTGGTGCTCGGAATCCCAAATTCAGGGGGCATCTACTCCGAATCAATCCGTGGGTTCGACCGCCAGGCCCATTCCCAACCATGTTCACTCCATCGTCAAGCTTACCTTGTCTTTGTTAACCAACCTCACTCGTACTTTGGGCCACCATGCCGTGGTGCAATCCCAAGTGATTATTGCGTTGGAACAACTTGCCCCCTACCTAGACCATGTTGTGTGTGGGCTATACGCCAACGGCTCTGGCCAACGTTGGCAGATTTATCAATTGGCGACCATCGATGGAGTGGT
>JANBPY010000106.1:0-17942 GCA_027577015.1 Dispira parvispora
ATACAGTCGACCCCACATAGGGGTATCTACGAAGCGTTCTCGGGTTAACTCCTCTCGATGGAGATAACCACGGGCTACGGTTTCCCCACCTAGCCACATTTCCCCCATCACTCCAACAGGCATAGGAACCATCCACGAGTCCATTATGACACCCTTATAACCGGGGAATGGTTGTCCTACGGATACAACTGTAGGAATATTACATTGGTCATATATTTTATAGTGAGAGCCTATAGGTACCTCGCATGGCCCGTACTCATTCACTACCTGAGGAATACCACTTTGTTGCCACTTGCGAATCAATGCCAAATCCGCAGGTTCCCCACTCATCATCACCTGTTGCAAATGACTAAATTCATGCGAGTCAAAGTAGGCCAATAAGGATGGGGTAGCGCAGACTCGCGTGGCATTTTTTAAGGCCCGCTTAAAGTCGTCCCGATTATGAGTGAGTAGAACAATACCTCCAAAAGACAATGTTGTCCATATTTCACCAATGGAAACATCAAACGTTGGCGCTACCAGCGTAGGTGATATAGTTCGTGAAGTTATATTGGCCACTGACGTTTGGTAAGCGTATAAGTAGTGAGCCGTATTGCTATGTTCGGTTAGAACACCCTTGGGTTGACCAGTGGATCCGGAGGTGTATATGACGTAGGCTAGGTCGTGGGGATCAACGGTAATTTTGGGTAGATGGGGAAGTGGGTCAATGGAAAACAAGCATTTTGTAATGCCCTCCAATGAAATCCATGGGGAATTACCTTGCACCGAACAAGGTGGTTCATGGCCATAGCCTATCCACGCAATACACTGGGTATCTGACATGATGAATTGTATACGATCCACAGGGTGTTCGGGGTCAATCACGACAAAGGCCAGACCCAGCTTCCAAACGGCAAATTGCGTCACCACTAGCCCTGGAGTATTTTGTGCTACAATGCCCACGATTTGGTCAGCTTTCACAGACTTGCGGTCTACAGCCTTCAAAAGCCTGCACGCTACGTAGTGACTCATCGTATCCAACTGTCCATACGTGAACCCTTGGTCGGTGGACAAGTCGTAAAGGGCCTGGTGATCAGGATTATTTTGGATCTGTTGTTCCACATAATAGTGGGCATGACGGACTGGGTAATCAGCAGGGTTGTGAACAAAGGAGTGCAGTTCAGGGAAATGTAACGGAAGGTCGACGAGTGACTTGGACGTGTCTATCAACAATGATCGCAGAGTATGTACGAAATCGTCCAGCATCTGCTGTACAAACATAGTGCTGAATTTACTAGTGTGGTAGTTCATTGCTATTTCCACCTGGTCCTGGGCAGGATACACCACTACAGACAATGGGTACTCGGTGGGGCTAAACACGCTTTCCATCTGCAAGTCCAAGCCACCATCACTCTGAAACGGCAGGTTTTCCACCACGAGAATGGTGTTAAACATTTCCTGGTTGGCAGGAAAATCACTCCACTCTTGCACATCGCTAAGCGGGTAATAGTCGTAACCATGGGTGCGAATGCTGCCCTGGTGAACAGATTTGATCAAAGCATCCACTATCTGATCTTTTTCCAAGGTGATACGGCAGGGAATTGTGTTAATGCATAATCCGGTGATGCGGTCCACATTGGGTACCGGTATGTTACGACCGGATACTACCACCCCAAATACCACATCTTTCTCTCGACCAGTGTACCTCCGTAGAACCAAGGCCCATACCACTCGAAGTAGTGTAGATAAGGTGACCCCATGTCGCTGAATATACTGGTTCAAGCATTGAATGTCATCTAAAACGTACCGAAGAGAGTCCGCAGCCTTTTCAGAAGTAGCTGAATCCGTAGAGGTATCCTGGGTTAAGACTACACCCTCAATCACTCCTTCCAATTCATGCTTCCAAAATGCACGAGCTGTGTCTGCCGATTGGTTTGTCACGTAATGGGCAAAGTGTGCGTATCCATTGTCAACGTTTCTGGGTACAAGTCGGCCTTCC
The DNA here is from genome assembly GCA_027577015.1 of Dispira parvispora. Lineage (NCBI taxonomy): Eukaryota > Fungi > Kickxellomycota > Dimargaritomycetes > Dimargaritales > Dimargaritaceae > Dispira > Dispira parvispora. The sequence goes on from JANBPY010000106.1 coordinate 1,979, forward strand.
CCAAGTTTGTAGTAAGTGCCGATGACTTGTTCAAAAATCAATCCGAAGGACCACCCATCAGTGATACTATGGTGTGTCGTGAGTACCCACTGATGTTTGTTGGTATGGTATCCAAACCGAATTAATGGACCGTCAACTGTAAACCCGCGTTTGTGATCCTGAGCTAGGTATGTTTCCTTGTCGGTAAATGTCAGCCACTCTAGGTCTATATGTTCTACAACCACTTGCATCCACCGTTCGTTGGCCTTGTCATAATCGAATCGGGTTCGTAGCGTAGGATTCATATCAACCACCACCGACCATGCCCGTTGGAATCGCATTATATCTAACGAAGACCCGACGGTAAAACTGGCCTGGATGATGTAGGCAGTACTGTCTTTTATAAGGGCGGAGATCATTCCCAATTGCAATGGAGTGCATGGATAGCAAGTAACACTGACACTAATGTTGGCAGGTACCACACTGCCCCCTGACGACTGACTCGCATGCTTTACCAATGCACCAAGAATACCCTGGTGCTGAAAAATATCACCAACATGGAGATTCAGTGCCAGCTCACGCTTACCTCTGGCTGAAAGTTGTATAGCCGTGATGGAATCTCCGCCGAGTTTAAAAAACGATGAACCAGGACGAATAGGAGGATGACTTTCGGATAATCTAAGAATATCTTTGACCATATCTCGGAGCCCAGTGAACAGCTCCTTTTCCGTGGGTGAGAAGTCGTACTGTAAGTGATTCGCATTATCGTCCACTTCGGGCAGGGTGAGGGCTATCAATTGCTGGCGATCCACTTTACCATTACTAGTGTAAGGAATCTCGGCTATCCGTACAACGTAATCGGGAACCATGAAGGAAGGGAGTGCCTGGGAAAGGCATTTACGCAGTTCCGTGATTGACACCACTTGTTGGTCAGAGGACGAAAAATAAACCACCAATTTACCTTGTTTGACCAATACCACCGCTTGTTGGATATGGGGGCTAGCCTTAAATACCGCAGATTCCACCTCTCCCAGTTCAATGCGGAAACCACGGAGTTTCACCTGGTTATCTTTACGACCAATACAGTGAACTTTACCATTGGGCAACCAACAGCCCAGATCACCCGTGTGGTACAACATACCCGACCCAAAGGGATTGGGTACGAATGCAACCCGAGTTCGCTGTTGGTCATCAAGGTAGCCGTTACACACTCCTATTCCACCAATACAGATTTCCCCAATGACGCCGATAGGAACCATATCCAGCGCGTCATCCAGAATATAGCACTGTACGTTTGGAAGGGTTCGCCCGATAGTCACCAGGCTGTCATTGGGAGTGACAGTTATGAGCTCAAAATGGCTGGTTATTGCAACTTCTGTAGGTCCATAGGCATTAAACAGCCTCACCTGATCACCTTGCGTCTGGCACCATTTCTCAGCAAGTGAGGATGACAAGGGTTCGCCTGCGGTTACCACAACACGCAAATCTGGATACTCCGAAGGATTACCGACGGCCTGCAACATGGACGGGGTGAGCATGCAGGCGTCCACTTTGCCCAAGCTGTGTGCCAAATCGTCGCTCTGTAACACTATCGTACCACCACTATAGAATGTAGTAAACAATTCCAAAAGACTGCCATCAAATCCGATATTCATGGCCTGAAGGAACCGGCAGCGCCGCGGCAAGTTTAAAATACCACACCAACCAAGGATGCAATTCACCACCGATTCATGACGTACAGGAACTGCTTTGGGCTTACCGGTACTTCCAGAAGTAAAGAATACAACTGCTAGGTCGGTAGGTGTCATTTGTGGAGGATTCCAATCAGAGGATATTACATTGTCCACCACTGGTTGAGCAAGGTCATCCACACATATGATGGTACCATCAAAGAGTTTCTCTACCGTATCACGGTATTTCTGGGAAGTAAGCACCACCGGATGGATCTCACCAAGATTCTGGTACATCCCAGTGAGCCGCTCCGATGTGTGGGTAGCATTCATGGGTACACATGTTTTCCCAGCCATTAAGGTACCCAACATGGATAGCACGAAGACTGGGCTACGTTCGAAAAACAAAATGACGAATCGATTAGAAGTGTTCAAGGCCATCAAATGCTGGGCCACCAGTTGGGCCTGGGTGATCAACTCATAGTAGGTAAATTCCATCGGTGGGGCCAAACTCACGAGTGCAACGGTGTTCATCTGTGATGGCAATTTGCCCTGAATGACTAAATCATGCACAAGACGGGGTTTTCCATCGTATAAAGCGCGTGTTCCCTGGGACCATGTTTGGATACGTTCCAATTCTAATCGAGGGATCTGATCGATGAGGTTTCCAAGAGTCAGGCGATTAGCGGAGGGTGACTCGCCTATCAATGTCTCCAATATCGTGTTGAGGTAGACTATCAACGCGGAATAGTAACTACTTCCATGCTTTCCCGAAAATTGGATATGCATCCCGTTGACCTCTCCGTCTTCAGCGAAACTCGCTGTTAAGGGATATTCCACTTGGTTATAACCACCCTTGTTTACCCAACGTAACCCCTCCTCGCCTGCAGCCGAAGCGTCCTCCATGCCTTGTACACGCGATTTGCCATTGACCAATATGGATTGAAACATTAGTTTCTGGTTCACCCATGCCTCAATTTCCAGCAGACCCGCATGGCTGTGGCTCAACATGGCGCCGGACTGGGTGTGGATGTCCCGCAACCAGGATTGCACCGACTGGGTTCGGTCGAGTGTCACTCGGAAGGGCACAGTATTAACTGTAAGTCCCACCATTTTATCGACACCATCGATCTCACCATCACGGCCTGTTACCATCACCCCAAAGGTGACTTCCCGGGTGTCTTTTCCCAGATATCTCCCTAGTAGTAGGGCCCACAGACCACGCACTAATGAGTTGACAGTGATACCAAGTTTGCTGCACCATGTTCTCACCAATGACAGCGAAGTGGTCAACTGTTCCGTCACCGATTCCACAGGACTATTTTCGGGTGTGGGAAAGAAAAGGTTAGGAGTGGGCTCCATATTCTCCAAATAGGCTTCCCAGAACGATTGCGTCTGCGCTGGATCAATTTTGGTGGTATGTGACAAAAATCGACCATACGATACAGCAGAAGTAGCTAGGGTCAGCCCCTCATAGACCCGTCGTAGTTCACCCAACACCACGTCAATAGACCAGGCATCGAGTATCGCATGATGTACAGTAATAAAACAAAGGTGAAGGGCCGAATTCTGCTTAAGCAGTTGAATGCGGAGTAGGGGTTCTTCAGTCAAATCGGTAAATCCTTGCTGGCGCATTCGTAAAAGGTAGCCAGGAACTTCGGCATCAGATATGGTTCGTTCTACATAGTCCCATTCCAAGTTAAAATCACGCATAATGACCTGTACACTCTGATCGGGGTGAAACTGGACTCGCATGGCATCGTGCCGTTGTCCAACGGTAAGCCAGACTTGGTGGTATCGATTGACATCTAATACACCATGGAGTTCGTACACCAGTTGCACCATGTAAGCCGAAGGATCCTTAAGGGATTCGATGACAAAACCCCGCTGCAGACTAGAAAGTGACCACACAGTTTGCACGCGAGTTGGGTTCACGGTGAGTTGTTGGACATCCTCAAAAGAAACGAGTGGGAAGTCGCATGGTAACCAGGCAGTTCCCGAGTTACACTCTAAGAGTTCCTCCATTGCATGTTTCCACAGAGTTGGCAGGGTCTGGACAAATTTTTCGTCGGTCTCAACATTCGTCAACGAGTCGCCATGGATCACTAATGTGACAGTTCCATCTATATGGTACCACGTCATCGCCTCGAGATCATACCGTCGTCGTACTCCGAGCAAAGGAACCAAGCGTTGTTGACGCTGTCGAACAATATTCACTCCCACCACAGGATCCACCATGTGGAATAGTACACGTGGATGGCTATCATGACCACTGGAAATATCCGACCAGGTGGCATTACGAGCAACCTGTTTGACATACTGTAACCACTCCAAGGGAGACCTCAGATTCTCTGCCAGAGTGTCCTTTTGCCAATGAGTATTGGCTAACTCGTTATCTGTCAACCGGAATAGGTGTACTTCAACGTTTCCTTGTTGGGTTTTCCACCACGCCATAAGGAATCCAGCTAATAGCAGCTCAGACAAGGAGCACTGGTACCGACCGCAGAGTTTATCCATCGTAAACATGGGGAATACCGACGACGAAATAGTCCACTCGGCTGTCCGTCCAGCTTCATTGGTGCTGATCGATTCCGATGAGCTGCCAATCTCCATATGAGTAGAATTCCGCTCCTCCAGCGCGTTCTGCCACTCGTTGGCACTGGTAAAGCCTAGGGGTTGCTTTAGTACGTACACTGGTTGGTCGGGATCGTGAATTTCTACTACCATGTCAGCCAAACCGCGCTGTTCTTCGTTCAACCAGCACTGTAAGTGGGTCAAGGTGGATACTTGCAATTCTGCATTTTTCTTATCGGACTCCGTTTCACAGTCCATGGCAATGGCACCAAGCGTGTGTAGTGTGAAAATTTTGGCCACTGTTACATTCAGACCTTGTTTACGGCACAGGGTGGAAAAGGATACCGCTGAAATAGAGTCTCCACCTATAGCGAAAAACGATGTAGTCGGTGCGGGTAGAGGATGGTCTTCAGCAAATTGCAGAGCTTGCAGAGCTAAATCGGCCAGCAGGCGGTAGGTTTCACCGAATTCTCTCGCGTCATCCACGTAAGTAACATCACTGGTCAGTGTTTGGGGTAGTGGGTATTCCGCTAGCGCTCTACGGTCCACTTTGCCATTCCGGGTTTTGGGCATAGCTTCCAAAGGGATAATGTGAGTAGGTACCATGTAATACGGCAAGGCTTTTCTCAGGGACTCTTTCACCTTATCCACATCTACTGACTGCGGACTCAGGTATACCACCAGTTGTTTGTTCACCACCACAGCCACAGCCTGTTGGATGTAGAAATTCAATCGTTCGCACCACGACTCCACCTCTCCCAGTTCAATACGGAACCCACGGAGTTTCACCTGGTTATCCTTACGACCAATACAGTGGACTTTACCATCGGGTAACCAACAGCCTAGATCACCCGTGTGGTACAGCATACCCGACCCAAAGGGATTGGGTACGAATGCAACCCGAGTTCGCTGTTGGTCATCAAGGTAGCCGTTACACACACCTATTCCACCAATACAGATTTCCCCACTGACGCCGATAGGAACCATATCCAGCGCGTCATCCAGAATATAGCACTGTACGTTTGGAAGGGTTCGCCCGATAGTCACCAGGCTGTCATTGGGAGTGACAGCTATGCGCTCAAAATGGCTGGTTATCGCAACTTCTGTAGGTCCATAGGCATTAAACAGCCTCACCTGATCACCTTGCGTCTGGCACCATTTCTCAGCAAGTGAGGATGACAAGGGTTCGCCTGCGGTTACCACAACACGCAAATCTGGATACTCCGAAGGATTACCGACGGCCTGCAACATGGACGGAGTGAGCATGCAGGCGTCCACTTTGCCCAAGCTGTGCGCCAAATCGTCGCTCTGTAACACTATCGTACCACCACTATAGAATGTAGTAAACAATTCCAAAAGACTGCCATCAAATCCGATATTCATGGCCTGAAGGAACCGGCAGCGCCGCGGCAAGTTTAAAATATCACACCAACCAAGGATGCAATTCACCGCCGATTCATGACGCACAGGAACTGCTTTGGGCTTACCGGTACTTCCAGAAGTAAAGAGCACAACTGCTAGGTCGGTGGGTGTCATTTGTGGAGGATTCCAATCAGAGGATATTACATTGTCCACCACTGGTTGAGCAAGGTCATCCACACATATGATGGTACCATCAAAGAGTTTCTCTACCGTATCACGGTATTTCTGGGAAGTAAGCACCACCGGATGGATCTCACCAAGATTCTGGTACATCCCAGTGAGCCGCTCCGATGTGTGGGTAGCATTCATGGGTACACATGTTTTCCCAGCCATTAAGGTACCCAACATGGATAGCACGAAGACTGGGCTACGTTCGAAAAACAAAATGACGAATCGATTAGAAGTGTTCAAGGCCATCAAATGCTGGGCCACCAGTTGGGCCTGGGTGATCAACTCATAGTAGGTAAATTCCATCGGTGGGGCCAAACTCACGAGTGCAACGGTGTCCAACTGTGATGGCAATTTACCCTGAATGACTAAATCATGCACAAGACGGGGTTTTCCATCGTATAAAGCGCGTGTTCCCTGGGACCATGTTTGGATACGTTCCAATTCTAACCGAGGGATCTGATCGATGAGGTTTCCAAGAGTCAGGCGATTAGCGGAGGGTGACTCGCCTATCAATGTCTCCAATATCGTGTTGAGGTAGACTATCAACGCGGAATAGTAACTACTTCCATGCTTTCCGGATAATTGGATACGCATCCCGTTGACCTCTCCGTCTTCAGCGAAACTCGCTGTTAAGGGATATTCCACTTGGTTATAACCACCCTTGTTTACCCAACGTAACCCCTCCTCGCCTGCAGCCGAAGCGTCATCCATGCCTTGTACACGCGATTTGCCATTGACCAACATGGATTGAAACATTAGTTTCTGGTTCACCCATGCCTCAATTTCCAGCAGACCCGCATGGCTGTGGCTCAACATGGCGCCGGACTGGGTGTGGATGTCCCGCAGCCAGGATTGCACCGACTGGGTTCGATCGAGCGTCACTCGGAAGGGCACAGTATTAACTGTAAGCCCCACCATTTTATCGACACCATCGATCTCACCATCACGGCCTGTTACCATCACCCCAAAGGTGACTTCCCGAGTGTCTTTTCCCAGGTATCTCCCCAGTAATAGTGCCCACAGACCACGCACTAATGAGTTGACAGTGATACCAAGTTTGCTGCACCAGGCTCTCACCAATGATAGCGAAGTGGTCAACCGCTCCGTCACTGATTCCACAGGACTATTTTCGGGTGTGGGAAAGAAAAGGTTAGGAGTGGGCTCCATATTCTCCAAATAGGCTTCCCAGAACGATTGCGTCTGCGTTGGGTCAATTTTTGTGGTATGTTCCAAAAATCGACCATACGATACGGCAGAATTTGCCAGTGTCAGTCCCTCATAGACCCGTCGTACTTCGCCCAACACCACATCAATAGACCAGGCATCGAATATCGCATGATGTACAGTAATGAAACAAAGGTGAAGGGCCGAATTCTGTTTGAGCAGTTGAATGCGGAGTAGGGGTTCTTCAGTCAAATCGGTAAAACCTTGCTGGCGCATTCGCAAAAGGTAGCCAGGAACCTCAGCCTCAGACACGATTCGTTCTCCATAGTCCCATTCCAGATTAAAATCACGCATAACTACCTGCACACCCTGGTCGGGATGAAACTGGACTCGCATGGCATCATGCCGTTGTCCAACGGTGAGCCAGGCTTGGTGGTATCGATTGACATCTAATACACCATGGAGTTCGTACACCAATTGCACCATGTAAGCCGAAGGATCCTTGAGGGATTCGATGACAAAACCCCGCTGCAGACTAGAAAGTGACCACACAGTTTGCACGCGAGTTGGGTTCACGGTGAGTTGTTGGACATCCTCAAAAGAAACGAGTGGGAAGTCGCATGGTAACCAGGCAGTTCCCGAGTTACACTCTAAGAGTTCCTCCATTGCATGTTTCCACAGAGTTGGCAGGGTCTGGACAAATTTTTCGTCGGTCTCAACATTCGTCAACGAGTCGCCATGGATCACTAATGTGACAGTTCCATCTATATGGTACCACGTCATCGCCTCGAGATCATACCGTCGTCGTACTCCGAGCAAAGGAACCAAGCGTTGTTGACGCTGTCGAACAATATTCACTCCCACCACAGGATCCACCATGTGGAATAGTACACGTGGATGGCTATCATGACCACTGGAAATATCCGACCAGGTGGCATTACGAGCAACCTGTTTGACATACTGTAACCACTCCAAGGGAGACCTCAGATTCTCTGCCAGAGTGTCCTTTTGCCAATGAGTATTGGCTAACTCGTTATCTGTCAACCGGAATAGGTGTACTTCAACGTTTCCTTGTTGGGTTTTCCACCACGCCATAAGGAATCCAGCTAAAAGCAGCTCGGACAATGTGCACTGGTACCGACCGCAGAGTTTATCCATCGTAAACACGGGGAATACCGACGACGAAATAGTCCACTCGGCTGTCCGTCCAGCTTCATTGGTGCTGATCGATTCCGATGAGCTGCCAATCTCCATATGGGTAGAATTCCGCTCCTCCAGCGCGTTCTGCCACTCGTTGGCACTGGTAAAGCCTAGGGGTTGCTTTCGTACGTACACTGGTTGGTCGGGATCGTGAATTTCTACTACCATGTCAGCCAAACCGCGCTGTTCTTCGTTCAACCAACGTTGTAAGTGGGTCAAGGTGGATACTTGTACTTCCCCATTGTCCTTAGCAGAATCCGTTTCACAGTCCGTGGCAATGGCACCAAGTGTTTGTAGTGTGAATATTTTGGCCACCGTTACATTCAGACCTTGTTTACGGCACAGGGTGGAAAAGGATACCGCTGAAATAGAGTCTCCACCTATAGCGAAAAACGATGTAGTCGGTGCGGGTAGAGGATGGTCTTCAGCAAATTGCAGAGCTTGCAGAGCTAAACCGGCCAGCAGGCGGTAGGTTTCACCGAATTCTCTCGCGTCATCCACGTAAGTAACATCACTGGTCAGTGTTTGGGGTAGTGGGTATTCCGCCAGCGCTCTACGATCCACTTTACCATTCCGGGTTTTGGGCATAGCTTCCAAAGGGATAATGTGAGTAGGTACCATGTAATACGGCAAGGCTTTTCTCAGGGACTCTTTCACCTTATCCACATCTACTGACTGCGGACTCAGGTATACCACCAGTTGTTTGTTCACCACCACAGCCACAGCCTGTTGGATGTAGAAATTCAAACGTTCGCACCACGATTCTACCTCTCCCAGTTCAATGCGGAAACCACGGAGTTTCACCTGGTTATCCTTACGACCGATATAGTGTACGTTACCGTTGGGTAACCAACAGCCCATGTCACCGGTGAGGTACATTTTACCAGAACGAAATGGATTATCGACGAATGCCTTGGCAGTGAGATCCGGTCGCTTCCAATACCCGTTGCTTATTCCGATACCTGCAATACAAATCTCACCGGGAACACCGGGTGGAACCAGGTTGTACTCGTTATCGAGGATGTAGCAGTAGGAGTTAGAGATTGGTCTTCCGATACTAACCGGTTCATAGGGAATAACCAAATCTAAATGGCAAGCCATGGTAATTTCTGTAGGGCCGCATGCGTTAAGCAGTCGTTTATCCGAAGCTAACCAACGATTAGCTAAGCTGTATGGAAGGGCTTCGCCACCACTGATGACTAGCTCTAATTCCGGGTAATCACATGGGTTTAATACGCCAAGCATGGATGGAGTTAATAAACATTGCATGACACGCTTCAAATCATCCATTAGTTCACCGTCTTGAAGTACTACTGTTCCACCCACCGACCATGCTGCCAAGCATTCTATAAAGCATCCGTCAAACGCAATGTTGAGGGACTGCAAAAACCGACACGAAGAAGGCAAATCTGCCAGCTGTGTGAAATAAGAAATAAAATTCAAGATGGATTCGTGACGAAGCATTACACCCTTAGGCACACCTGTGGTTCCTGAAGTATGAATAATCAATGCTAACGCCGTGGGATCCTGAGGAAATGGCGGTAAATCGGAAACTGAACCAACCGATATATCCAGGTTATCAACGACGATCTTCGCGGTGTAGTAGTCAGGGAGGGTCACTTGGCTGGAGTCGTCAGCTGTTCGGGTCACCAGGAAGGCACCCTCACCCAAGGAATCGACCATGAACTGTAAACGGCTGGGGGCATTTGTAGCATCCATGGGCACAGCTACCCCACCCACCAGCCAAGTGCCCAACACAGTCACAAAGTAAGAGGCTGACCGGGTAAACAACAGGGCTACCTTATCTCCTGGTTGTAGTCCATGGTCAACCAGGGCACGACCGATACGACACGCTTGGGTATAGCATTCGCGATAGGTGTACTGTCCATCCTTGGTTTCCAAGGCCACGCGGTTTGGTAAGCGGGCCAAGTGTTGGGTGAAGAGTTCAGGTACCATCACTACATCAGGATTACGTGGTATTTCGGTGGAACCCGGAATCCAAGCTTGCACTTGGGAGAGGGCAGTCGGGGATGGTTGCAATAGGGCTTTTACCGAAAGCAAGGAAGGATCTACCGCTACAAACTGAGTTAACAAGTGGCGGATACAGTCAATCAATCCGTCCACATAAAAGGGTTCGTGACGAGCCAGAATTGTGAGGTGGAGTGGTCCACCAGATACGGGTTCGTCGAATGATGCCATAAGTGGATATTCAGTGTCATTATAACTGCTTAAGGAGTGGTATTCGATTAGGGTATCGTCAACAGATGACCCCGATTCCAGATACCGGCCAACTGCTATCATGGAGCGGAAGAGCTGGTTATCTGCGTCTAATCCTGCCCAGCGCTTAATATCTACCAGACTGGTTTGTTCGTGTTCTAATAGCTGTGTTGATTGCTCAGCCAATTCTTGCAACCACTCGACCGCTGGTTTCTGTGGATCCACTTTAGCACGGAAGGGCAGTGTGTTGATAGTAGGGCCCACTAATCGATCTAGTCCGTCTATTTGACCATCCCGACCTGATACCATCACGCCGAATGTCACTTCATTAGGATTCCCCACGTACTGGGTGAGCATCAGGGCCCACACTCCACGCAGGAGAACACTGAATGTAATACCCAATCTGCGACAAAGGTGGTGCAGAGATTCCGTTTGGTTAAACACCACGGCATCCTTCCGATACAAATTCACTTGAGTTAGATGGGGAAACGATAGCTCTGGGGTGGACTCAAACCCTTCCACAAACCCGCTCCAGTACTTCTTGTCTGCTGTGGTGTCCCTCGTAGACACCGAGTCAATGAATCGACCATAGGGCACCCCTGAAGTCAAATGCAAACCATGGTAGAGTGAAAGACTCTCATTCATTAACAACTGGTACGACCAACCATCGATCGCAGCGTGGTGGATAGCCATAAAGCACAGCCAGCCGTGGCCATCGCCATCCGGGAACAGGTGAATACGTAGCACGGGATGCCCACCGAATAAATCAAAGCCAAGTTGTCGAACAGTGTGTTGGTACTCCTCGTTACTGGTTGATAATGGTACATCACTGACCAACCAATCGATGTCCACAAGATCCGTGACTACTTGCACCATACGGGATGCCAAGAATTTAGTACGGAGGATGGTGTGTCGCAGGCCAAGCTCATCCCACACGGCACGGTATTTGACCAAATCCAATGCGCCAGTGATGCGGAACACGTGTTGGACAATATAGGAAGTAGGGTCACGTAGGGTATTCACCACAAAGTTTTGTTGCATGGTGGACAAGGGGTACACGTCCTGAACGGCAGTAGGTGGAACGCCCAAGTCCTGATGGATCTCGGACATGAGTTCGTCCAAATCATTAGAAGTGATGGCCAGGTGAGGGAAATCAGCAGGGATAAAGACGTGTTCAGTACCTTGCAGTTGGTTGGGAATATCCAATACCTTATTTACTTGGTCCACCCACGTTGCCAACAGGGGCTCGGCAACTGTTGCATCGTGATGGCAAAGCTGTAACACAAGAGAATTCGGTTGGTAGATCGCCGCTGCTTCGGTATCATACATCGCATTCCAGAACGACGTGCGTTGCTTGACCAGTGGGATGTCATGGGGTTGACACACATCGCTGTAGTGATACAGAACGAGTGTTCCGGGTTTGTCAGGGCTGTCACCGTGTACCAGTTGATCGTAATACCATTGCTTGATAAGCTGAAATTCGGTGATATGGCTCGTGGATTCCTCCGAATTCAACTGTGTAGTAAGGTATCTCGCAAAGTGACCAGAGCCAACAATACCAACTGAATCAAAAGCTTGCAATTTTCGTAGAGCTATCAGGAAACCAGCCATAATTACCAGCGGTAAAGGAGCGTGAAGCCCACTGTGAAGCAAGTCATCAAGGAATGGATTTCCAGAGTATGGCATGGTGAGTTCATGAATAGCACCTGTCTCATACTTGGATTCATGTGAGGATAGAAGGGTATCCACAGTGGAAGGATTGGGAGATGCAACCAGGTCAGGACATTGTTTAGCCATTCCTTGAAGTATTGTTGACCAACCGCCCACTCGACCCAACGGAACCAAGTGAGCTACCAACGTGACCACACTCAATCCATTGCACTCACAAGTATACGTGCCACTTAACCACACGCCCTCACTTGGATCCAGCCGATATTGTGCATCCACGTCTTTTTCAATAATCACCGCTGGATGGGGTTGGTGCACTAACCGACGACCAACTGAGTCATAACGTGAGTTGAATAACGAAATGGTCTGAACAACCAAGGACAGAGTAGATGGCAACACGGATAGCAACTCTTCTGCAACTACGAAATTTATGGCTTCGGTGGGGATATATTTTGATCCATAATCGAACAGTGTCAGTTCCCAAGGAGCAAGCAGAGGCAGTGGAGCGTCAGTTACCTCCACAACACTCACCAATTCAGCCAGAGAAGCTACAGACTTGTACCGGAATATCTGGGCAATACTTAGCTGTATGCCACACTCCCGACACAAGGAAGAAAATCGAATGGCCAGAATGGAGTCGCCACCCAGCTGGAAAAAGGAGTCTCGTACGTCGATGTGATCCAAGGAAATACCCAGTGCTTCAGCCATGGCTTCATGGATGGCCTGTTCAGTAGCATTGGTTGGACGTTTCACCACCCGTTCCTCCGAGTGGGTCAGTAGTTGTTTCAAGGTGCTCTTCAGAGAATACTTATCGATTTTACCCACAGTCAGAGGAATGGACTCTAATGAACACGTATTTTGTGGGGCCATGTAGGGTGGTAACCGCTGACCCAAGTATTCCACTGTTCCGTCTACCAACCATCGTCCAAGGTCACCTGATCGATATAACCGACCACCATCAGGATTGAATGGGTTGGTCACGAAATTGGTTTGGTTCAGTTCAGGCCGATTGACATAACCTCGTGTAAGCCCGATCCCTCCAAGGAATATTTCTCCTGGTACACCAAAGGGAACAGGGCGCAATTGGTCGTCTAGGATGTATGCCTCAATGTTACCTATTACCCGACCAATGGTGACCGGATCACCCGCACGGTATTCCACAGAGTGAGAGGCGAAACATTCACTAGGACCGTAAACACTAATCAATCGACAGTGCTTGGCCCATCTTTCCGCGGTTTGCAACGGAAGGGCTTCCCCTCCCACCAGCACACGGCTGATATTCGGATAACGGGAAGGATCGATGGTGGCCAACACCGAGGGTGTCAACATCACCGTGTCCACCTTTGCCAGAGTGTCTAGCATATCTGTTCTTAAGACCAGAGTTACTCCATTACATAAGCCACCGAAAATTTCCATCGTACAACAGTCCGAAGCCAAGGACATGGACTGCATCATTCGTAGCCCGGGTACGATTCCCAGTACTTCTTTGGGCTGCTGGACGTAATTGGCCACCGTACGATGTTCTTGTTGGACACCCTTCGGATTCCCCGTGGTACCCGAGGTGTAGATAATGTGGGACAGATCAGTGGGTTTTACCTGGGGCAAAGGGGATTCGACTGCAGGCTGGTTCATTAGTGTGTCAGTATCTAGTACCTTTACCCCAGCGAGGTCCACACTAGTATTGGTCAGTACAATTCGAATTCCACAATCCTGTACGATAAATCGAATACGTTCTACAGGAAAATCGGCATTCATTGGTACGTACGCAGCGCCTGCCATCAGAATACCAAACATGGCCGCAATGGCACTAGGTTCACAGTCGATGACGAGACCCACTGGTTCTTCTCGCTTCACTCCGCTGGCCAGCAACCTGTAGGCAATATATCGTGATCGTTGGTACAACTCGGAATAGGTCCATTGGATACTATCTCCATATTCAATGGCCATGCGATCTCCGATCGAAGAAGCTTCCCGTCTTAGTATATCATGGACACACACTGTAGTATCAATGCTATAGGTGGGTGCAGGCATCGACTGAGTTAATTTTACCCAATCCTCTGTGGAAAAGAACGGAATTTCACGGACCAAACACCCACTCTCACTGACATCACCCATGTTCACTTTCTGGAGGATGTCCACCATCCCATTAAATACTCGAACAAAGCCATCATGAATTCCAGCAGCGTAGCTATTATCATATTGCCGTTGGTCGTAATTGATCCGTAGGACCAAGTCTTGGTCAAAAACGTCAACCATCACCGTGACAGCATAATCAGTAAACTCGAAAGGTACCACATCCGTAATACTGACCCGCTCGCCCTGAGTATTCATCACAGGGAAATTTCCCAGCACGAGGAACGTGTGGAGTAGATCGTTCACATGGCAGTCAAGGGTGGATTGCAACCACGAATTGATTAGTGGAATTGGGCAGTGTTCGTGGGGTACCAGTTGGTTACCCGCTTTTTCGATATGACGAAGGAAGTCCACCACAGAAGAGCCTTCATCCACGACAATCCGACAGGGCAATGTGTTTATCAAACACCCGACTATGGACTCTACCCCTGGTACGTCCAGACTACGCCCTGATACTGTGTTGGCGAAGACCACATCCAATTTCCCAGTATATCGTGACAAAACAAGGGCCCATGTTGCCTTGACGAGGGAATACAGGGTCACACCGACGGGGGTTAGCAACTGTTGCAACTGAGAAATGTCAGAGGTTAACACAGTGCAGTGCTCGTGGACCGTTAGTTGTTGTGATGACTGGGTTGGTCGAGGGAGGGTCAAATGGGTAGCCTGTTGCACATCTTCTAAATAATGAAACCAAAATTCCTGGCTGGTAGATAGGTCTTGTTGGTAGTAGCGTTCGACGAAATCCCGGAATCTGCCAGAGGGCGTATTAATATCGACTATCTCACTGTTGCTCAATAATGACTTTAGGTCTTTCAGCATTAAGCCACCTGACCAGCCATCCAGCAGAGCGTGATGTAGTAAAATGATCAACCGGAATGAGCGGGTACCCAATTGTTTCACTGTGAATCTCAACAAAGAATCACTGGCGATATCGAGTCCGGCTTGGTATTGTTGGTGCATAAAATCTACTTCGCTGGCGGCTCCAATGTCTTCCCAGTTTTGAACTTCTCTCCAAGGGAACCGAGTGTCACGAATGACCACTTGCAACCCGTTGATTGAACCATGGCTCCAGTTGAGCAAGAACCGTGTACGTAGAATATCGTATCGAGCTACGATGGCCTTCAGTGCTTGGTGAACGTTTACACTGTCCTCCACCCCTGTAATTGTCATGGGGATCTGGACGATGTACTGGGACGGATCACGCGCGGAGATGGACAGCAGCCCTTGTTGCATGGGCAGCATCGGGTACACGTCCTGCAAGTCTGTGGGTTCCTTGATCCAACCCATTCGTGATGTTTCGTGCAGGGCTTCGTCCAATTTGCTTAGTGGCACACCACGAAGCAAGGGGAAATCACTCGGGGTATAATAAGGTTCCTGTTCGTTAAACTGATGGTACCTGGCCACATTCCTTAGGGTATCCTGGAGTACGTGGATTACTTCATCCATTACACTATCGGAAACCACCTGGGGACAATACGCAAAGGTGAACTCCAGCTCTCCATCTCCCGTGGGTGTACCCGTAATTTCGAGAACCTGTGTTCGTGGTTCGTGGGGATCTGTGGTGGGGTGATTTGGTAAAAGGTCTAAACGTGGCACCCAGGGGGCTTGCCCTTGACATCCTAACGCATCAGTACCCGTGGTGTTCCCTACGAAATTCAACATTACTTCGAGAGGATTTCCAGGGGTGGCGAGTATTGGCGCAAACGAGGGGGCTGAGCGTAAAGTATGCTTCACTTGACGAATCCAATCATTGGTGGACTGAACCT
>JANBPY010000107.1:0-17892 GCA_027577015.1 Dispira parvispora
CTCACACAATTTATCACTAAATCGGCTGCAAAAGATGGTGATAAATTTCGCCATCTAAAAATAACTAAAAAACTGATTCTTTTTTCAAGGATAAACGATGCAAATATTGCCCAGTTTCAATATATCATCGGCTAAAAGGATATTCTAGTGTACCGGTTGTACGGCAGTGTAAATATGACAAAAGTTACCAAGGGGACATGAGTATAAATGTCCAAAGTTTATGACCATGTATTAATCCTGAGAAACATCCTAGACTGACTTAAACATCGAGTTTACTGCCCAAAGGAATAAATAATGCAAAATGGATTTGAATCAGGTGTCTGATTTAGGAACCGAACAGATGTGCGTGTGGTAAAAAAATTGCAAGAACGTGTTAAATTCAGGTCATACGGTGGCCAAGTACAAATTTCAGTATTAAATCAAAAAGGAGGAAATGGGAAAAAGAGGAATAATTAAAAAAAAAAGAAAGAAAGGGACGAGGGGTGCACATACCAGCAAGGAGTGAATTTCCACACGCATCTACAAAAGTAAAATCAACAAGAAAAAGGTGATGCCACAATGTAGTACATTTGGATTTCCTCCTATTTGCTGAGAAGCTAGCCTAGATTTACGAGGTAGAAAGTGTAGTAGTGGTACCGCCTTCAGGTTTGGTATGGATATCAATGCTATAGTCGGAATGGTTACGCACACTCAACGGTCCTGGGGAGAATGGGGAAGTGGACAGCGACGCTATTGAGAGACGGTGCCCTGAATAGGTAGAAAAGGGACGGTGGTGAGGGCTGTTGTTGCTCAAGGCAGAACCGTCACCTTCTCCTATTCCTTGGTTCGTAGTAGCGGAGGAACCCAGCAGGGGATAAAATGCGTTGTTAGGGGAAGCCGGAGACGGAAAATCATCCAGCGTGGGCGGTAAAGCGGACAGTGGTGGATGAGCAGAGTCAGAATAGGTGAGTAATCGAGCCGAACCTTTTCCGGTTTTGTCATCCCCGGTAACTATTGAAAGTCGTGGCGGTTTAGACAAGGTATTCATAGGAGAGGGGTTGGGCAACGAAGTGTTGGAATGGCTAGGCTCAGAAGCATAGAATGAATGACGCTCCACACGGGGGGTAAACGCCTGATGGCCCACATCCACCATGTCCAAAGGGAAGGAATCACTGGGCGGTGTATTATGTGTGCCATCGTCAAATGGCACCTCAGTTTCCCCCGATCGACGGAAACCATTGGACGGATGAGAGGAAGAAGGCGTGGTAGGTTTCGACTTGGACTGCTGGTTCAAGCTAGACTGGGAAGGTTTACGTAAGCGAGCAGCATCTAATAACCGCTTCACTTGAGTTTGCACCCGCTTCAAGCTACTCCGACCGTCTCCGCTAGCCAAGTATTCTTCACGGGTCATTCGACTGACTCGCTTGCCCATCGGCAAAGTCGACACCGAGCTAAGGCGAACTAAAGTGGGTTGTGGTTCAGTGTTAGTAGTAGCGGCATCTACAGACTCACGGACGTATTCACTCTCGGCAAGCGAAGGCGTACCCGGTTTACTGGGTACATTGGCCGCCATCCCCCTTTCACCCATAGGGCCATCCACAGTCTTTCCCACCGAACGGAGTCGGGCGTTTGGGTCACATTCCAACACCAGCCGTGTAACATCGTGTAATGAGCGTTTACGGAATACTGCATTGTCGGAGTTCAAGGTTCGGTCCACCACACCACCCCGCGAAAGGGTATTGGTGTCATCAGAAACAGCCCCAGTTAATGGAAGAAAGGCTGGTGAATTGGTAGTGGTGGTAGAAGAACGCGGGCTAGCAAATTCTGGGGTTTCCGCAGGTGAATGAAGCGCACGAATGCTTACCCTTTTCTCCGTGAAATCGCTCCGATCGGAAAACACCGTGCTAGTTACCCGCTTACGAGGGTGCAGTAACAAGGAAGCATTGTCACCAGGTCCATACATACTAGTCGGTGGGGTCATCGTACGATACTTGACAGGATCAATGTCATTGGATCCGCGACGGATGGAATCATGTAGCATCACCGAGGGTGCAAACTCCAACGATCTAGGTGTTTGCAACGACGCTGAAGAGGGCACGGGTGGGATACTGTCGATTTCGAGTTTGAGTTTGTCCCCAGCAGACAGTCGAGTATCAGCGCCAGAGAAATAGGTAGGACGAAAGGTGTCGCCAACTTCGAGTTCGTAACGTTTATCATTGGTTAACATCACTCCACCTAGCTTACCTGAACCATCCACGGTATCAGGACCATCTAGATCATTGTTGGGTTTCCACATAGCCGGTAGCGTGCGAAACGACGCCCGGTGTTGGTCAGATGTCGTCGATAGCTGTGAAGAGTCAGTATCCCGAAGCGACGAAGCTCTGCGAGAATCCATCAGTACGTGGTCCAACTGTAAACGAGAAATCTTGTCCAACGGACTAACAAACGGATCCATACTGGAGGACACTAACACGTCAGAAGTCAGCTCTCGACGAGATTGTGACCTTGGCATTGGCGGTGGTTCCTGCGGATTACTAAAATGCGGGTAAGTGGGACTACTCGGGAGGTCGGACGCCGATTGCGGAGACATGGGTTGGAAACTAGCAAACAAGGTATTTAAACGTGGCGGAGCCGGCGGAGTAACCGGATGGGCAATTGGCACATGATCTCGCCCTCGGGATAAGTTGGTCACATCGGTGAGGGCCGAAGGGGGTCTTTCCAAATCCAATGGGCTGGGAGCATCGTCCCGTTGGACATCGCCGTGGTGATGTGGTGATTGCATATACCGTAAAGGGGCCACGGGATCTACAACACCCGAGGTGGCTTCCCGGGGTTGGTATGACATGGACGAGGCAAAAGTCCATCGGTCCACATCTTCGTCCGGCATATCCTGGGGTTTGGTCGACCGCCGAGTGGATGTACCCGGCATATCGACACTAAACAAGCGGGGTCGACCTGCCGATGCCATACCGGCCAACGAAGGCGAGGGGGGACGTAAAGTAGTACCGCGTAACTCTGTCGGATCCTGTGACTGGGCCGCCTCCCGATCTTTGATCTGGTGTCCTCGCATGGTACGATCTCCCGCGGGCAATGTCATTAGTTCATAATGGCCAGATGATGCATTGTTGTGCGAAATTGGGTTTAAAGTGCGAGAGTGGTATTCCTCGTCCGAAGCAGACGATCGAGAAACCAACGCACTATCACTTTCGGAAAAATCTCCACTTTCTTTTTTGGTATCTCTGGAGGAACCCAAAGCCTCTACAGCGGTCATATTTTTAACTGGGTGACCCCCTTCGTCGTCATCCCCCTGAGGGGACTGTTGTCCCTTGCGACGACGCCAGTTACGAACACCCACTGCTGCAATAATTCCCATGGCAATAATGGCGAATACCCCACTTACAATAGAGGCAATTAAAACGGTACTATTGTTGGCACCCCCGGAGGATTCGGCCCCACGGTTGGTAACCGACACCACCGTCCATTCCCACGAATTAGTGTCCAAAATGTACACGTTGGTATCCCCATCTGTCCCGAACCCGCCATAAATATACATATTGTCGCCGTTTAACACCGCCGAATGACCAAAACGAGCTGAAGGACCTTTGGTCCGACTAGACGAGGAAATCGGGGCCTGGGACCACTCGTACTCGTCCTTTGAAGTAGCCGTTAGTATCCACACTGTACTGTCAATCGGTGTTGAGCCCGTGTAGGAATCCGATCCACCAAACATAATCATTTGGTTAGACTGACACACCGCACTGTGGAAAGCCCGGGGACTAGGAGATGACCCCTTGTTCTTGATGGTAGGATTGACATTCCAGGTCTTGGCGGACAAGGAATAGACATAAATACTGTTTGAGGACGAGGTGTCTTGGCTACCACCGCCGTAGTATATGATAGAATTGGTATCCGATATGTAGCACGAGGTGTGGTACATAAGCGAAGGACCGTTGGCCTGGGAAGACCAGTCGAGAGAGACGGTATCCAGGTGATTGAGGTCATTGTTGGCAGTATCACTTGCCAGGGAATTGGATGAATCAATGGGCTGACCACCGTGCATATACAATTTGCTATCTACCAAAGCGACGGCAGCACCCTGCCGTTGACTGGGAGCTTGGTTACTTTTGTCGACATTGGACCACGTCCAGTGGTTGGAATCCAACGTAAACAACAAACTCCGATCATCGGCACCCCGATACGCATTATAAAAAAAGACCTTGGAGAGGTCGGCATTGGTAGCACAGGAATGAAGTTTTTGGGGCTCCTTGGGGGAATTATCCATGGAAGGCTGATACCAATTGTTTTCTTTGGTATCAAAAAGTAACACATCGCTGCTACCGGAAGCTTCCAATAAGTTGGATTCGTCGGGGTCCGTCAAACCCCCGTGGATTAAAATGTACGAGGACGAAGAACCGGCCATGGTCGCACAATGAAACCCTCTCCAGGTCGGTTTTACAGCTGAACCAATGGATGTGGCAGCCTCGACTGTCAGGCGCCCTGGTAACCCCAGCGCAACTATCACTGCTAGGGTTAACAGCTTGGTGCGCCGAGCAATGATTTTTACCTGGAATAGTCGAGCCATAGTAACGTTGACCGGGCTGAAGAAGCACCGGATAAGATAAACGAAGCGGATAAGTCGACGATAAAAGTAAACTAACGGAAGCAAAACAAAGGAACAAGAACCTTGTCTGATGCGATCGAAGAGTGAAAGTAGCTCGGGAGCATTGGCGAAAAGCGAAGCCAGGAGGTGGCAGTGAAAGGAATAGGGGAAGCGGAGAAAAAAAAACAGTGGAGCCCAACGCGAGGGGTACGCCGTCAGTCTCAGTGACTCCTTGGTGAATAGAACTATTATTATTATGAAAAAGAGGAGGAATAAACTCGGTTAAAGCGGTTCGTCAACGACCCCTTTAATGCGATTAAAGGACTACACGAATACGAGCAACCAAAGGGATGACACAGCTAGGTCGGAGTAACTTGGCTGTAAAAAAACAACCGGGTACTGGTTCGGGAATGGTATGCTTCAGGTGAAAGTAAATACACAGGTAATACGAAGGTTCGAACGCTGAAGAAGTACTATTAATAAAATATAACAAGAACTACAACATTAAAAAATAAGTGATGCGATCCCCCCTCTCTGGGTGAGGGGCAATTTGTACAAGTTAAACAAACAAAAATAAAAAAAATGGTCAGTAACTTCACCCCTTAACCAAAAAGAAAATAGTAAAAAAACAGTATACCCCAAGGGCACCTTTAAGCGGGAGCTGAGTCAGTGCGTAATGAATTCACTCACATACGCTTGCATAGATTCGTTATTAGCCCGACAGTAGGCTGTGGTCACTTTACACGTATTTTTTTAAAGATGAAAATAAAATATCAACTATTAAAAATGACGAGGTGGCCCCAAATGAGAAATCAAGCAACGAGGTTGGGTTTACCCAAGCAATGGGTCTCCTCTTGCAAAGTTAGAATGACCTCGTTTGATAAGCGAAAAACAAAGGTATCGAGGCTAAAAATAATTCGAATCCTTTGCAATAAACGAAAATGAACAGTGTCAGTGGTGGCTTGGATTACAAACACTGACTAAAACCAACTGTTAAAGTGTGGGCTATTTCTGGTGTGTCGTGGGAGAATCATTAGTGAGCAATCACGTATGGAAGTGACCGCAGAGGCAACAATGTAACAATGTTGAAAGTAAAGATTACACCAAGGGGGAAACATTTGTAATGGACTCGAAGTCATAAAGGGGTAATTGTCGAGTGGAGGAGATACTTGGGAGGTCAGGAGGTCCATTCACCAAGGCATTGTTTTATATCGCTGGGAAAGCGCAGGAGTAGCCCCAGCCCGCTACTGATTGAACCGAATGCCCAAGGGGAACAATATTAGAAAAACATGGTGGCAAAGTAAAAATAGGCGTGTGTAAAAAATAATGCCATTCAGACATCACACTTTCTGATTCAGTCAATCAAGACGACAATCCCCACATTGACTTGCCATTGTTCTCACAAGTGGTCCATAGTTTCCATTTTACTGGAGGTTCATATTTTATTGCAAAGTGTCACCACAAAAAGGTGGCCCAAAGACATTTTAATCCACATCCAAAAATTACGCAAAGTGGAAAACAAGGGCCCAGTTGTTGGCAAGTTGACACTGGGGTTTCTCAACAGTGCAAGTATAAACATTCCCTGGTTGTAAACTACACTCGTGTTTGGCTTGTAAAGGTACACCGTTGCGATCAGAATTGGACTGTACTGTGACTTTGGTCACCGATTGCGTTAGACCCAACACCTTGATGTGTTCCACCTGCACCTGTTCCAACATACGGAACATTTGACGCTGTTCGTCCGAAATTTGTTGAGAGTCACCTTCCAAGACAGTGTCAACACGCGTCGAAACTAGTCGACCATCGTTGTAAAAAGCAAGCTGGTGATGGATAAAGTGCCCAAAGGTAAAGGCATAGCTCTCCCCATCGTCCAAGTACAATTCACCCACGGCCTGTTGATCATGATCCAGGGCTATTACCAGGGTAAGCGGATCAAATCGCATCAATTCCGACGAGCGACGGGCTCGGAGTCTTTGGGCAACAATGTGACCGCCACGAATAAAGGCCGGGACGGTCTCCAACGGTGCCCCCACTTGAGCCCAGCCCGACTTGGGAACATTGACAATCTCATGTGTGAAAAAGTTGAACCACGGGGAAGTCGGTGGGAGGTACACTTGGGCACTGGTTTCGCCCGGTTGGGCAATGGGTTTGTAGAGAATGGCTGAACCCAACATGGCCTGGTTGTCGATATCCAACGCAACGGGGTCCAAGGGAAACTCGTACATCATCGGACGCATCACGGGGGAATTGTCCACAGAGGCTCGGTAAAACAAGGTGTATACATAGGGTAAAATCTGGTACCGTGTTCGGATGGCCTGACGGATTATCGTCGTGTAAGGCTCCCCAAATAGCCACGGTTCCCGACGTATGCTGTCGATATGAGCGTGGGCTCGGAAGAATGGTTGAAAGGCACCGATTTGGTACCAACGGGTGAGCAACTCTGGGTCCGGATTACCAAAGAACCCACCCACATCCGCCCCAATAAAGTGGAGTCCAGCAATAGTGTTGCTCAAGATCATGGGTACACTTGCTGCTAAGTGGTCCCAGCTGGCGGTATTATCTCCGGTCCATACTGCACTGACCCGTTGGGTGCCAGCAAAGTAGGCCCGCGACAATACGAATGGCCGTTGCTGGTACTTGTTGACAGGGTATTTCTGCTTGTCCATCTCTGGGGGCACCTGGCGTTGACGCACCCCTTCCACAGTGCCATTATGGAACATCATACCCAGGACATTGTGCAGATCCCGGTGTTCCCAACCCCCGTGGTGCATCGCGTCCTTGATCAATGTGATTTCGGGTCCGCTAAATACCGACGGCTCATTCATATCATTCCACACAAACAAATTCGCGCTAGAGCCCTTGTATTGGTCGAATCGGAACTTGTTAATCCACCATTCCATAGCGGCGGGGTTATTGTAATCCACCCACTGCGAATTACCCGGCCAGCACCAGCCTTGGAAATCGGTACTACCGTCAGGTTTTTTGATAAAGTAGCCAAACTCCTTGCCCTCCTTTGATACATAGTAGCCCGAGTCGGACTTGATGTGTGGATCCACAATCGCCACCAATTTACGATGTGTTTGGTCCAAGGTTTTCTGCATACCGAGCGGATCAGAGAACTGGGTGGGCTCCCAAGTAAAGTATCGCTTGTCGTTGGTATGTTCAATATCCAGCCAAATCACATCGTAGGGGATATCGTATTCGTCAAACTTTGCGTTTACAGATAATACATCGTCCTGACTATTGTAATTCCAACGACATTGGTGATACGCCACTGAGAACACCGGAGGCAAAGCGGTGGTTCCCGTAAGCTGACCGTACTGTCGAAGTACCGCTGCCGGAGTGAGGTCACCAAAGATAACGAAAAAGTCCAAATTACCCGATTCACTCATCCAGTGGGTACTGGTGGTCACCAACGGTGCTTCCTCATCTTCCTCTCGTTTACCAAACGACAACCACTGCTTGAGTCGAGACTTGAGACTGGGTTTGGTGGTGTCTTTGAATTTCTCCAGATCCACCCAAGTTTCCGCCGCATTCAACCAGAACAGACCGGCGCTGGCCTGGGGACGGTGGGCCATCATAAAGGGGATCGAGCCGTACAGCGCCATGGGACTGTCCAGAATGTATTCAAACACATCCAAATTATAAAGTCGATAGGGTTCGGCATAACGCGCATTGCTACCACGAGTGGTAGGTAGACTAAAGCCGGATGTATGCTCCGGAATACCGTATACGTGGCTAAAACCGGGGAAACTGATATCTACCCCTACCGAAGCAGGTCCGCGAGGCTTGGAATCCGTCCATTCCTTAAACCGTTCTTCCCAACGGCCCTCTGTGTCGGCCAGCGAATTCAATGCCGAGGATTCACCCAAAGCTTGGATTTCGTCCACTAACGCTTGGTCTGCCTCTTTGCTACGGTAATGTTCGTAATTGAGAAACCCGTCCCCGTTTACCTCCATTATCACCGTATCCTCCCATTCTCCATCCGTGCCTTCTTTGGAGACAGGTGAACGTCGTAGAAAAGCTAAGCGGAGTGGTTGCGCGGTAATTTGAACGACGTGATAAAACGTCTGCCCGTGCTCGTCGGTCTGACGCCCAAACTCCACCTCGTACACGTTCCCCTGTTCCGACGTCAACACCTTGAGTTTCGCCTCGAGGTCCTTGCCCTCCGCTGCGTTGGGTAAAAGTACAAACTGGTCCAGACCGTTGTAGCGAGGGTGCAAAGGTGACTGTTCCGTTAGCCTTACTCGGGCCATCCCACTGGCCAAGAGGTCCACCGTAAGATGTAACGAAACTCCCCATTGTTTATGAACCACATTGGCGTGAAATACTCCGTTTAAGAGTTCCGCGGAATCGGGCTGGATAGCGTAGAGAGATGGGAAAGCTGTCGGTTGGGATTCCTGAGGAGCTTCCGCTACGACAGGTCGGACAACCTGTCGGATGGCATCCGCGAACCCCCGGTTTCGTCGACAGAAAGAACTCTGCTGACAGGTTTTAAAGTCACCTGCTTTGACGGCAAGTACCGTAGGGATGGCGGACAGGACCGCCAAGCCCCACAGAGCTACTAAATGGTGCGTGTGCATCCCTGTTTAGCCGTGTCTAGTGCAACAATAAAGAAATAAACAGGCCAAATAATGTTGAGAATATAAACTAGGAAATAGAGATGAGAGAAGGGATGAAGGAAGAAGTTCGATGAAAGTCGTAAAATGATGTGAAAAGCTGAATACGTTGTAGTTTGTTGAACTCCGCCTTGAGAATGTAGTTATCCAATACGTTGGGGTAGAAGTTGTAGGCTGACCGTATTAACCTGCCAACTAAAGACAGCTAGAGTGCCAGTGCCATGGTTTGGAGTCCAAGTATTAGACATTGATTGTAGTACAAGCCATTTTCATTGTTTCCAGAGTTAATCGAGATACCGAACAAGGACCAGGGACTCTAACTGTACCCAATAGTCGTTCATTGTTATAAGCCTAAATTTAATCACCGTCCTAGATTATCGCTGGGGAAAACCATACATTAATATACAACATCATCAGCGTCCTAACATTGTGGTCAACTTACCGCTGAAATTTCACCCTATGCTTTCCCAGGAATAATCTATCCCCCCTCTCTTTCACTGATACCACCGCCATATTCTGATTGGCTCTATTTATTCTTGTACAACAATGCTCGGCTTTTCTTAATCGCTCCCATAAAATTTACATAGGTCTATTGCTGTGGCTTGGATACCTTGACCCGCTAACAGCATGTGGATGATACTTTTTTTCGTACTGTGCAAGGCTTTTAGGGAAATCACGTGTTAATACTTGGTGAAAGCTCAACCTCCCATTTCCTATATCGGCTGAAAGAGAAGAGTAATGCAATGGGACATGTGAGTGAGTAGCGCTTTGTCGGATAATCTTACTCCATAGGTTTGGTGATGACCACTTTTCCTTTATTTGTGGACAATTTATTTTATACTTCACTGATACCACCTTTCATTTATATTTTTGTACGAGCATTTTCGGTATAAGCTAATAAGCTATGAAATGATCTTACAATGACGTTAATAAAGTCAATGAATCATAGATTGTTGCTATGGATAACCACAACATGATTACTAGGGTACGGTCTGTGTCTGAAAGTAGGGAACTTTTAGAATAACCCTTTTGGTTAGCATGTGAGACTCTGACCCCTCATACACTACAGTCACCTACATTACTATACAAGCAACCAACCAGTGATGACCCGAAGCAAAGGGTAGGGGCATCAGCCGAGTAAAGTGAAGCAGGGGTTGCTTGCTACTATATAATATAAAGAAGAGACGAAAGACATTTATTGAAAAACTACAGCTTGCTGAGAATCAATAAATACCAAGGGTGTTTTACTGCATTAATTTTACAGCGGTTTATAAACTGTATTAACTATTTTTAACATGATAATTACTGATGATTTATTCCTTTTCTTGGGGAATTGAACCAATGACAATTCCGAGTGAGTTTACATTCAGCAGATTTTACTGTTGAAAACAATTCATCCATAAAGTGACGATCTTAAGTAATAGCGAATGTATCCACTATGACACGGGATCAAAAAAGTCGGAGGGAGTGTCGGTAGGGATTGAACCTCTCTTTCCGCTGAACATTGCGACCATCCAAAGGCATCACTTCATGGCTGCAGAGGGAAGCATTATTGGTCAAGTAATATAAAAAAAAACTAGGACCCCACCAAGGGCATTCTGTTGCTGTCAAGGCAAACTATACTATCATTGGTGAGGGTAACCATTGCTCCGTCTGACCACTAGTAGAGATGTGTCATTTTGGTGCGCTTGGACCAACCTTGTATTTTTAATAAACTGCCCACTTTAATGAAAGTAAAGTACAGCGTTTAAGCCCTGGGTTACTCATAGTACTCATGCCAAGAGCTTGCAACGTCGGGATGGTATTTCTCTAGTAGCATGAATTACCCTCACTCGTTGCTTGATATGTCTATCACGTTTGTCCTTTCCACAGTACTTCTTCTCCATCAGCCTCCGATTTATTTTAGTCATTTTCTTTTCGCTGTTTTTTTTCTTGGCTCGCTAAACTTAAAATTTTATCCATACGCCGCTGCATTAATTTTTTAGGCCGCTTAGTTTTATACTGTTGGCTATTCCGCACTTGTTCTATTTTTCAACGTATAATATATATTTTGCACAGCTTTAACGGAGGATTAACGTTATTCTTTTCTTTTGTCCTCCCCCCAAACCTCGAGCAGCCCCTCCGCACTTCTTGGCCATGCCTCCCACTCTGGAATTTACCCCACAGGAAGTGGCCACCCACAACCACCGGGATTCGTTGTGGGTATCGTACCTCGGGAAAGTGTACGATGTTACGACTTTTGCCGACGACCACCCGGGCGGTATAGACTATATCCTCGAGTTTGCCGGAGGTGACATTGAGGAAGTCATGAAAGACCCTGCTTTCCACCATCATAGTGAGTCCGCCTATGAATTACTGTCCGACTACTGTATTGGTACCCTTAAAGGGGCAAGCGTGGGTTCGGCTTCTACCCGGCAGGAAACGCATGCTGTCACGGATACCGATATTCAGGCGGATTACAAAACTGAACATTTCCTCGATCTAAGTCGTCCGCTGTTTCTACAAATGCTCCGATGTAATTTTACCAAGGAGTTTTATATGGAGCAGGTTCACAAGCCTCGTCACTTGTCTTACCCGGCACCGTTTTTCGGTCGGGATAGTTACCTTGAGCTGCTGAGTATGACCCCGTGGTACGTGGTGCCCATGTTGTGGCTGCCCCGGGTGGCTTGGTATGCCTGGGGTGGTTATGCTATTATCCAGTCGTGGACCACCGTGGCTAGTTATATGGCGATCGGATTAATGTTTTGGTCGTTGTTGGAATATGCAATGCACCGGTTTATATTCCATATCGAGAACTTCTTACCGGACCATCCCCTGGCTCTGGCCGTGCACTTTACTCTCCATGGGGTACACCACTATTTACCCATGGATCGTCTACGGCTGGTGATGCCTCCTGCTCTGGGCTTTACACTGGCTTATCCCTTGGTCCAATTAGGCTTTGCGGCATTTTCCCCCGGCGTTGCCAATGCCATCATTGCCGGTACGATGTTGGGTTATATCGGGTACGATTTGACCCATTACTACTTGCACCACGGCCGTCCCTTTCTCCAGCATTTGCGTGCAATGAAAACCTACCATTTGGCCCACCACTACAAAAATTTCAACTTGGGGTTCGGAGTTACTGTCAAAATCTGGGACCGATTCTTTGGTACTTTTTTGCCCGTTAGTGACTAAGTTTTTCGTTATTACCGACAGAAAGATGTATTATGTAAATGGTGACTCTTACAGCACTGTAATTCCCATGTACCTCGTTATTTCTCTCACTTTTCGTTTTCTCAACTGACTTGTTGTATAATTCAATCACCATGTCTGGGTGATTTTTTTTCTTTTATATTGTGCCGAGTAGGTTAAATCTATAACCGTGGTTTCTGGTATCCTTGCAAACCCAAGCAACTCTTCAAAGCGGTTCCAGTTTTGAGAATTATCGTAAGTTGTTTACATTTTTATTTCCAAGTGCCCATTTCATAATTTTAGGTGTTACATTTGCAAATTCTTGACTTGATCCTTATATAATAGTACATTTTACAAGTATTGCTATAATGGTAGGTACCTTACGTGCGCTATCCAAGCGAGCTCATCATCAATGGATATATGACGTTATTATTGTGATGTTTGTTTTTCGCATGTTTAATGACTACTTTTATTAGCTCTATAAATATACTTCTCTAGAGATGACGATCGTTCTATTCAGGTAAGAGTACACTGGATTGCCAACGCTACAAAACTCTATGACCAAACTTAGCCCCATTTGGAAGGCAAGGTGGTCTTCAACTACTATTCACTTTACATTGAAAATAAGCAGCGATGGCGGTTATTCTGCCGACCGAGATTATCAAATACTTTGTGGCTGTTTGTTATGCAGCAGATGACGTATAAACTTGTGTCCTTGTTTCGTGTTTACCACAACAAATTAAATACAGTGGGAAATCAAGGGTACTGGATTTGTGGCGGGTAGGAGGCATCGTTGTGCTTCCATGAGAACATAATTTAGAGTGCCACACGAAAATAGTTCATATCGGTGGGTACGCAATAGAATTACTAGTAGTTGTTCCTACGGGAGGTTTATACGTACCATTTTGGTCACTTCTGTTGCTGCCTGGCTGCTACACTGAAGAATATCAATACACATTGTTTTTTGCTTCTGTTGTATCCTTTCATACTGTGCACGTTCTTCCACTCACCAAAACAGCCCATTTTTGTATAACGCTGTAACCCCTGCTTTCATTGCAGCGCAACTATACCGCCACACAATTTATATCGTTGGTTAGATGAACCTCTCCTTCACTACTCCTGTATTCTGATGTAAGCTGGGACGTAAGTGATCTACAATTAGGGATGGGGAAAACCATTGGGATTCATTGGGTCACATGATCATATCTCTTGTTTATTGTTTACAAAGTTCAAGCGTGATTATGCCTCTGCTGTTGTTTTCTTTGCAACTGCTTCCTACACGTTTTTCGGTCTTCGTCTTTCTCTGGCATAAAGGCACAGTAAACATTTGTAACCATTATATATACATATTTGTTTAAATTTCCACTTGTGTTGCTTGCATTCCACGTGTATAGTATTACTACCATGACCATGGACCCTAAAGAACGCCTGCATAAATTGTTACAGGATGACGATATTCCAGATTCCACCACTGCAGCAGCGGATTCCACCTCAAACGCTTGCAATCTATACGAATTACTCCAAGTTACCGAGGAGTGTAAAGTTCCAGACATAAAAAAGGCGTACCGGAAATTAGCACTCCGCTTTCACCCCGACAAGTTCCACCAGACCACTGGTATCACCCAGGACGATCCCACCTATACGGAAAAACACGCCGAGTGGACCCAGCGCTTTCAAAGGATTACGTTGGCATACAGTATTCTATCGGACGAAACGAAACGACGTCGTTATGACCGCACTGGTGCCGTAGAGGACTCCGTACTGGATGAAGTGTTGGAAGAGGGACGCGATTGGGAGGCGTATTTTGACGAAATCTACCAAGGGATGGTCAATACCCAAGCGATTGACCAGTTTGCTAAAACTTACCGCATGTCGGAAGAGGAACGGCAGGATGTGCTGGAGGCTTATCGTGAAAGTAAGGGTGATATAGATGCAATTTTAAACGCTGTACCGCTATGTACAGTGGAGGACGAGCCCCGTTTTCGGGATATTTTAGACCAAGCCATTGCCGGCAAAGAAGTACCCAAATACAAGGCGTACAAGGGTTTTAGTGCTGAAAAGTATGCTAAACGACGGGTGGCTGCGGAAAAAGAGGCCCGCGAAGCGGAAGTCCTGGCGGAAGAGTTGGGTTTAACAGATAAACTGAACAAGGGGGGTTCACGCGGCAACAAGCGACGTCGGAACGAAACCCGGGAGACATCGGAAGGAGAAGAGGACTCGACCGCTGGATTACAGGCCTTGATTCAGAAACGTAATAAACACCGTATGGATGACCTGATTGCCAACCTGGAAGCCAAGTACGCTAATGGTACGGACAAATCAAACGGAAAAAAGGGTAAAAAGGGGAAAAGGGCCAAACAACACAAGGAATCAGTCCCGGTGGATTTCGTGGAACCTACCGATGAGGAATTCGAGGCGTTGCAGGCAAAACTCTTTGGTAAAAAGTAGGCCAGCCCTTGGGCACGAGTCTGTACATTCATTGGAATCATAGTATTGATTTGCGTTGCAAAATAGCGGCGTTTTCTTTGATTGTCATTAAAATGTATCGACTTTGATTGAAATCAATACTTTTGTTGGAACGATAAGATAATATACTAGACAGTCTTCTCATCTGCGCTGTCGGTATACTTTAATGTTCAGCAATCTTTTCTTTACAATCCCCGCAGTATTTATTTACTGTGCGTGCTGCACACAGGAGTTTTCCTATGCACACATGTAGCATGCTTGCATATTCTTGGCTGCAGCTACACTCTGTTTTACAGGTTGTGATTCTCCTGAAATTCTCATTTCTCTCTCTCTGAATTTCATCGCCTCGACCCCTGTTATAATCAACGTCGATTGTAGAAATGTTGGGTGTTTCGTAGGCGGTGGAAAAACATGACATTTGTTCTCAGACGAATAACCAGGATATACCAACGTAGGGAACGTCTTTCGAGTGTATTCACCAGTCCCTGTGGCTAATGTCAGTGATGAAGGACAACTTCATTTTTTACCAGTTACACTAATCACGCGATTCTACTGCACGGTGCACAATCTGTGGTTGGTGCTTGCCCTTTAACTGTGTACCGCCACTATCCTCCACTGCACGTGGTGGTATTTTTACATCTAATGAAAATAAACAGTCCTTTTAATTTTACCTCGATATACCACTGTTTTTTTCACACTTTGTGCATGTTCATGATTCATAGATTAAATGAGCTGCCCCTGACTCTCGCCTCTCCATTCACTCGGTTGTACTCGTAGTTTACAAGAGAATGGTGGCCCATGTAGGTTCTATGCCGCATGCCAAACCATTCTCTGGCCTATATATAACCACCTTTCAGGAGATAATTCTGAGCCCCTTTTAAAATTGTTGTTGTTGTTGCTACCAATGGGGAAGGGAGAGTTTCAATGATAATAATTCATTATGTAGTACATTCCAGTGGAGACTATTCAAAGACCCTGTCATACTTTTCCTCCGATTCGTTGCGTTATATGGAAAGGAATCCTATCATTAAAATTATAAAGGTGAACAACGTTTTTACTGCGTATTTCCATAATACAATAGTGTCTCTAGAATTCGTATTACTTTAAAACTTTATCATTTCATCACAAGTACCACTCCCCTTTTTCTACTTTGATTACGGCAGTTAAATGTCAAAAAGTATTGCCTGGTGTTACGGAGATACTTTATCACTTGTTTGATTTCTTTGGACATTGTTTTCTACCAGTTCTTGACGGTTTGTAAGTCGTATTCGTTTGCCTGAATAACATGGATAGTGAAAATATAGGATCCAGAAACAAGTCGGAGAGCGCGTCAGCCACTATGGGCGCAGACACCACGAGTTTACTCAGCTCCGACTCCAAACATGGTATCAACGGGATGAATCACTCCTTGGACGAGGCTGTCGTTATCACGGATGAAAAATCGCACACCGCTAACCTGCTTTCACCAGCAGTGGTCGACGAACGACGCCTAGTGTCCAAGCTCGACCGGTACATTGTTCCCATAATGACGTTGACGTACATACTCAGTTTTCTCGACCGGTCCAACATAGGAAATGCCAAGTTAATGCATTTGGAAAAGGATTTGGATATTAGCCAAGCCGGGTATTCGTGGGGATTATCGATATTTTTTGTGGGGTATATTCTTTTAGAAGTACCGGCCAACATCGTTATGAAATTGTGGCGTCCATCCCAATGGCTGGGGCTTATCGTGTTTGGCTGGGGAGTGCTGTGTACGTGTATGGCCGCCAATACAGGGCTGGTCAGTTTGTTGACTCTCCGGTTTTTACTGGGAGCGTTTGAAGCCGGGTTTGTCCCCGGAGTTATTTACTACTTTACATTGTGGTATACTCCGGATGAAATTTGCAGTCGGATTGGGTGGCTCTTTACGGCAGTACCGGTGGCAGGGGCTTGCGGGGGTTTATTAGCCTATGCTGTATCGTTCATGGACGGGTTACACGGGATAGCGGCCTGGCAGTGGTTGTTTCTGATTGAAGGATTACCCACCGTCGTTATGGGAATAATCATATTTTTCTTTATGCCCAATTCCGCTTACCAAGCATCGTGGCTAACCCCAGAGGAGCAACAGCGGGTGCAACAACGACTGGAAAGGCGCCATGGCGTGGATGCTAGCACCCAAGGGTTGAACAAGGCACAGGTGCGAGAAGCATTCAAAGAATTTACGACTTATATTTACGGGGCATGCTTGTTTGGGTTCGGCACAGCAGCTTATGGCAACAGTTTTCTCATGTCGACGGTAATCAAGGAACTTGGCTTCAATGACATCATTGCCCAGTTGTTGACCGTGCCTCCCTATGTTGGTGCCGCCATTTATATGGTACTGATGTGTTACCATGCGGGACGTGTCCATAAATTTGGGTTACATATTATTGTATCGGCCGCAGGAGGCCTGGTGGGGTTTATTTTAATCGCCTTTGTGCACGGACGGGTGGGTCAGTACTTGTCGCTCACACTGGCGGTCATTACCATCTTTACAGGAGCACCACTCCTTATGGGTTGGATGTCAAACAATACCGTGGGCAGTACCAAGATTGCTGTGGTGACCAGTTTGATAACCTCCATTGGTAACCTCGGTGGATTGGTGGCTGGTCAAATGTACCGGAACTCGGAAGCCCCTCAGTATCTTGTGAGTCACTTGGTGAATGCCGGGTGTTTGTTGAGTGCCATTATCCTAGTTTTGTGGCTGTGTTATATATATACCGAGAAGAACAAACGTCTCGAGACAGAGAGTTTAGCCAATGGCAAACCATTTCGGTATACTCTATGAATCCCTTCTTTGGTTTCTGAGCAGCCAAGCGGTCGTTGTATTCTGGAGATTATAAGGGTGTGTACTCCCAGCTGAGAATAAAGCAAACAATGTATTATTGTACTTTATTTCGTCCTTTGCGATTTCCATTTTGACATTATTTTTTGTACTTGTGAAAGAGATAACATTCCAGAAGTATGTTCAAGGAAACTGATGCCTAGGCAAGTCATGGGAGACCAGTATGGTTAACCCATGGTTTAAGCAATAAAAAA
>JANBPY010000108.1:0-17817 GCA_027577015.1 Dispira parvispora
GAAGCACGAGCAGCAGCCATGGTAAAGGGTTAATAATAACGATAATAGTAGCACTAAAAAGTAAAAATAGAAAAAAATGAGACTGTCGCAAGCTCTATAGGTCGAATAGATAAGAAAAAGATGCGTGGCAAGGCGAGTTGACCACAACAAAAGAATGGAGATGAGAACGTTTACGAATAGCAAGGCACAATGTCAAGTAGAAAAAGAATAAGGTCAGAGAATATATAATAGAGACAATGGAGATGACAGCTCAAGAGTGGGAGAAACCTAGTACGCCTTGGCAAAAAGGGAAAATACTCCAAAGAAGGACTAGTAAAAAAAACGAGAGGTAATTAGTTTAGTGAAAGAAGCCATAAAACCGAAACCAGTCTTGCACTTTTATAAAAGTGTGCCCAGGGGCTTGGGGACTAGTTCGGGGCAAACAGGTTAGAAGAGTGTTTCAGGCACGGGCTTGACTTTCTTGGGAATACAGTGTTATGTTACCCTCTTCGATATGGTTTTTATTTTATTTGTAGTTAGTGAGAATTTTTGGCCCTATACTCGAATTAATTATAACAATCCCTCCCACTAACATGTGTCATTCTTGGATTATTAAAAGTGAATGAATGAGAAGCGTACCTCCCAACCAACCGAGATAAAGGGTATGTAAAGGCGAGGGGATTAGAAGAGGGGAGGGGGCGTGCCATTTGTACTACTGCCACTGTCAGGAGACCAGAGGCAGGTCAGGTCAGGTGAGATGAGATGAAATGAAATGACGCGGTCACGCCAATGATCGACTCACTGATCCATACACGTCATGACTTGTTTGATGCATAGGAATCGAAATTCGGCCAGTTGGCTCGTCTGGTCATGGTAAAAGTACCGCGGAGCTTCATCAATATCGGTCATGACATGAGCTTCCAACTCGCCTTGGGCCAACTCTTCCTGAAATTTGGCAAAAGTCTGCGGGTTACGCAAAGTCGACGCAATCACAATGGTGCATTCTACCCGCACTAAACTCTGCAACACCTGTACCAACGCCGGGATGATACTGGGATCGTAGACCAAGTCCGCACCCAACACTGTGCAACCTCGGTAAGTCTCCGCCTTTGCATCATTCCATTCGAGCCAGTCCAAGGTCACCACATGTGTGGCTGGTGCTGAACCATCCGATGGTGGATTAAGGGCCACATTGGTGAGCAACCGGTCCAGCACCACTGGATGGTAATCGGACAGAGTCACCGAAGTGGCCCCGAGTAATCCACACCAGATGCCCACCAGACCCGTACCACTACCTAATTCTAATACCGGTTTACCACGAATTAACCGTTCCGCCTTCCAAATCACATACTCAGTTAAGCGGAGGCCGGCCTCCCAGGTGCGTAATCCAGTAGTTCCATGGGCTACCAGTGTCTGGTCTTCCTGCACCGTCACCGCCAACTCGGTAGACCCGACGGTATCTTTAGGTAGTATATAAGTTTTATAACATGTGGTAGCTGGGGGAGTAGTACCGGGATCCTTATGCACCAGAAATTGGAGGTATAAATCTAGTAAGGTTTCATCAAGGGCCTGGGTTCCTGTACGCTCTACCTGATCCAAATACCACTTGAGAAACCGACGCAAATAATCAGGGGCTGGTCGTTGAGCTCGTAATTGACAGTCGGTTACCAAGAGACTAGCTATCTGGTGTTGGAAATCCTCACTGGTTAATACGGTCGAGTCTACCATAAGTGTGAGTTGGTTTACCGGGACCATTTGAAGCAGCTGACGTCGCAGGGCTTGCACTGCCGCAAGGGGCCCCTCTGAGGTAGTCCTACCGTCTGGCGTATTCGCTGCAAAAGTCGACTCCATTGGTCAATTACTCAAATCAAGACATAAATGTGCAGTGCTATGTTCTTTCAAAACAAAAAAAAAGTATTGCAATGCTTTAAAGCTGGGATGCATTACCTCACACACACTAAAAAAAAATCAGGGAACGAATGAATGAAATGCATTTAATAATTTTTTTTCGTTTGTAGCCAATCACTTTCATAGAGGCAGGTGTTTTCTTTTAATTTTGCATCATCTTGTTTTTCTTTATTAGACACTTGTTCATTACTCTCTAGTACGAATACCTAGTTTGCTGTTATTATACCAATTTCCAGCCCTGTGCTGATTATTATTTTAGGAATAGTGTGCGTTATTCATTCGTAGGTTACCATGAACTCCAGCTGGAAAAGCAGTCTCCAAGACGAAATTGCTAAGCGAAAACAGCTGTTAGAAAAGGCCAAGGCAGCCCAGTCGACTTCTTCACAAGATACTTCTCTCGATAATCGCCACCAGGTCAAACGCTCCAAATATGTAAAACGATCGGATCTTGAACGAGTGCAACGGGAAGAGTATTACCAAGAACAACAACGTCTAGAAGAGGCTCGTCGGCAACTTAAGCGTAAACACGAGACTCCTCTACCCTCCAAGGTATCACCCGAACCCCAAGACGACCAACCTGACCACCCAAAAGATGGGTCCTCTAAAGTGCGAGATTTGGCTGAAGCCACAGAAGCCGTCAAAAATGCCCTAGAAACCAAGGACACCCTAGATATTGCACCCGAGGAGGCGGTCCGGCGGTTAAGATCCCGGGGTCAACCCATCCGATTGTTTGGGGAAACCGACCGCCAGCGGGCCATCCGTTTACGAGCACTGGAATTAATTGATGAAAAATCCGAAGGCCAACGTAACGATTTCATGAAAACCCTGGAAGAGATGGAATCGGGATTGGCATTAGAGGCCCTACAAAAGCAGGCCGTGGGGGATACTGCTGAAAGGAGTGGATCCGGCCACGCTAAGAAGCGTCGCAAGGAATTATTTATGAAGGAGTACGACACCACCCAGTTGAGCCGGGAATTGCTCAAGGAAAATGCAGATTTGGCGTACACTTTGGTCTACGTATACTTGAAAAGGTTACTCTACGAATGGGAAGATGTACTCAATAACCGTCCCGACAACGTACGAACCAGTGCCCAGGGTAAGTTAGCCGCGGCCACCCAGCGACAGTCGAGTGACTATTTGCGTCCGCTGTTTAAACTATTAAAACAAAATGCGGTGGCGGCCGACGTGATGGAAAAGCTAGTGGACATTGTACAGCTGACCCAACAACGCGAGTATTCCGAAGCCAACAGCGTGTATTTGCAGCTATCCATTGGTAATTCACCGTGGCCCATCGGGGTCACTATGGTTGGTATTCACGAACGGTCCGCTCGGGAAAAGATTTTTTCGAATCAAGTAGCCCACGTTCTCAATGATGAAACCCAGCGCAAGTGGATTCAGTCGGTGAAACGTCTGATGACCTTTGCCCAGAATCAATACCCACCAGAGGATTTGGCGAAAGCCATGGGGTAGTAATGTGCCAATTATCCTGTACGGGTGTATGTTACTTTACTAGATTTTTTTTATGGATGTTGTGTTGACCGACAAAATTAACGTTGATTTCAGGGCGTTGTATAGTATTAAAATTATTTGATCTCGAGTTGTTAGGAATACAGGGGATAAAAGCAGGGAAAAGTGAATTCAAGTCACGTGTAGCGACCATTTTCAGCAGGAACTGGATGGGGGGAAGTTGCGAACTGAGACCCCTTCAAAATCATGGCAAACCACCACAAAGTTGATGGAAAAAAAAAGAATAGGGTAGCCAAACACCACTATAGGCCCAATTAATTTGAAACTGGTAGCCCGTTTCTGCTGCTAATCCGAAGAGTGATTGTCGTTGACACGTCTCCTTTTCTTAAAACTGACCATTCAACTTATTTCCGCTTTACTAATTTACCTCCCCATCCCTTTTATTCGCCGCCGCCTGATTTACCTGTCCCTAATTGTTTTACTATGGATTTCAGTCAGTTCAACGACAACGATCGCTTCCGCATGCAGCAAATGCTGGAACGGAATCAGGTAAGTAAACTTTAATTTCCTTGTTTTCCAGTGAATTTTCAAGCAAAGATCTCGTCAGTGCTAGGGATATATACCAAGAGGGTGGTTTTTTACAATGTTTAGAATAGCGGTGGTTGAAACTGATTGGGACTAACTTCTTTAAGCATTTACCCTTGGAATGTTACAATGATCTACCTAGATGCGTGACTTTATGCGCCTGTATTCCAATCTGGTTCAACGTTGCTTCGATAGCTGCGTCACCGATTTTACGTCCAAAACCATGAGTTCCCGAGAGGTAAGTGAAACTTTAACTCGGGTCAGACGGGGAACAGCTGTTCACTGATTCCCTAAACTGGTATAAATACGAAGTGATGAGTTACCAGGGCAATATGTAGACAAGGAGGTGGAGTTATATTTAGTAGATACAAACATATACGTGCGAATTTTAATTCATGGGATTTTACTAACTAGCAATGGTTGAGGCGGGCTGATGGAACGATGGTGGCCTACAGGAGGGATGCGTCACGCGCTGTACGGATAAGTTTATGAAACACGCGGAGCGAGTGGGACAGCGGTTCGCCGAGCATAACACCGCACTTATGGAAGAACAGGCCAAGCAGACCCCAAAATAAATAGATCTAGGCTATTTATAGTATTGTGATGGGATTACCATGGTTTTACAGGGTGTCAACTTTTCTAATTTCATTTGTTGTGGACATGTTCCTTGTTATAAATTTCCAAATGATAAAATTGACCATTATTGTAAATGGTAGCTATGACTTGGAAAGGGGATAATGTGTAGTTTTAGGCAGAAAAATGCAAGGTTTAGTGAGAATCAATGACATTGTCTGCCTTTTTAGTATAGCGGTTATGCATTGACACAATGCACCAAACGCCTGGTTTGACAGCCGACCTTTTAAAAGGGCTCCCGCCAGAGAGAAAAGTGCGATGCCTTTTTGTTCACTCTCTTCTGATCCCAATTTGGTAAACTCGAATACATCTCCCACCCATGTTCCATGCTGTGACGTATTTGGTAGGTAGCTCAAAACACAGCCAAGCGAGGGTTCATCGCATGGTGCAGATGTTGTACTGGCTTTGGTATGATCTGTATGGCTTCCTGCTTATAGCTATCTTGTAGAGGGAAAAGGTAGATGTGCTATGAGAATGTCAAAGGATGGCTCACGTGGATGAGGAGGGTGGAAGGGACAGCTGGTGGCTTGGGAGGGCCTCGTGGTTAGTGCGACGTTCAGCTGTGAGAGCAACGGGGATGGTGGCGTGGCTATTCCCTTGTATTTCCTCTGGTGAGTAGTACTGACGAACTGCCCATATCATATGCCAAGCGTGAAACTTTTCACCGTTGGGTTGGAAAAAAGGGTGTGAAGAAGGGGTAAATATCGATAGCGACCCATCCAGTAAATGAGAGGACTGCGCACCTTATCGGCCAAGAGCAAGGGTATCGTTTTCTCACAAGGCTCGTCACTATAAATATTCTCTTTTCCAAGCGTGGCCCTTCTTCTAGTGTGAAACTTGAGTGCACCGAGACTCTATTTAAGGTTTGCTAGTGGGCCTTTCTGTTCACCATCTTTTTTCCCCTTTTCTATATTGCACTTTCTGCTTTAGCATTCAGTAGTGCTAATACTGCGGCGTCCCCAGCACTTTCTTTTCCACCTTTTATGTGTTTTCTCCATAGCGATATCCTTTAAACTACTCCGTAGCCTGCGTGGGTACTATAGAGTGTAGCGAGGGTCATATTGTGGGTAGAGCCTTGAGACAGCTGCACCCTCCACCGAAAGGGACTTGGCACTCTGTGCGAGAGGTTGAATCCACACGTCGCCAAGTGATAAATGCGTTTCCTGCAACTCATTACCAGCGGTGCATTTTTCTCACACTGTCTATAGCCCTCTTTCGTTGCCATCCTCGAGTCTGTTCTATTCCGTTGGGGTTGTGACTGGTGGCCGTGCGCATTCCAATATTTTTTTTCATGACTCGTCCAGGTCTTTTTGGGCGACTTTTATCACTCTATACCATTTTCTAATACTGTATATGCCCAATATTCACTTTGGCCTTGTCTAATTGCTCAGCGCTGAGCCACTTTGCATTTCCCTTATTTCCCTTTGCTTCCTCAGACTCCGTGTGAGGCTCTTGTACGACCACGCCTTTCGACTGAGAGCGGTAGCAGTGCGTGGTTTGGGGTGATTTTTATTTGCACTGGCTATTGACGAACAGCAGTGTTTCAGTAACTTCTAGTGTTCCCAAGCGACCAACTATACACCCTTGGTCTTTTTTTTATAGCGGTTGGGTCGGAACCAAGTTTAGAGGGGTCCTTCTATGCAGCAGGCGAGGCTTGTACTTTTTATTCACTTCCTCTGGCTACTAAAGACTTTGGTAAACCTTGTCTCCTCTCTTTCCGTTTTACTATTCACGACGCCTTGGTTATATGCTTCTACCTGCGTTTTTCTATTGTTTTAGTAAGAGGTTTACCCTTCAGCTTCACCTTGTTCTACTTTTGTAGGTGACTTGGTTCATTATTTCTTTCAAGTGGCTTTGGGTCCACTCCTTTACTCCACAAAATACGCATGTTCTTATTGTGACCAAGCCTTTGTTGTGTGGTTCCTACTGCCTGATTGCTTTCGAGTTTCTTCCCCTTATTAGTCGTGTGTTAACAACGAGTGTTCTTTTTGCCCTTTTTTATTTTTAGTCAACAACGGCACCACACTGTGTCGTGTATGTATCTTTACAGCGGTTTATTTACTCGTAGGGTTCTGTCTTTCTAGTTTTCCACACCAGCCTAGTGCCTCCTTTTGTTTATTCGTGTCCGCTTACTCGGCGGTTTCCCCCCAGCTAGTTTTGACTCTTTGGAACAATCCCCCTTTGTCGGTCGACGTATAAGACGGACGAACCTCCCGTGGGGCGGTGGGTGTTTTCCGAATATTTATTTGGCCGGGTGTTTTTTTAGCTTTACCACCACTGTTCAGACCCGATACCTGCAAGCACTGTGCTTACTGCTTTAGACCTGTGACATATTCTTCTACGCTGTTCTCTCCGTTACGTCGAGCATTATTCGTTGATTGGTTTCTTTAGTCCTTTTTACCTTTGCGATTTCGCCGGTTCCTTACCTCGACTCTGCCAACGCTTTCTCGCTTATTGGCTCAACTACCGAAACCCAGGGTTGCTCGTCTTCACCTTACGAAATACTTGTTTTCCAAACCCAATCAAACCCTCACTTTGACGGTGTTCGTTTGTAATTCCCATTCTTTCACCTCCGACTCGGTCTTGTACTTTTCACTTTCCCCGCGTTATTCTCGGGATAATCTCACTGGAGATTCATAGAACATATTTTACTACCACAGCAAGACTATCTACACCCCACTCTCTACCCTCTCGCCTTTATATACTTAGAAAATGAATCACACTAATTCGCAGCGACCGTTGGGCGGACCGCACTCCTTAACTGCGGGTGCACCAGACTCCGCCGGGAGCTCAATGTCCGCAGACTGGAACCGTGAAAATCTAAAATTCCGTATCCGGTACCAAATTGAATACTACTTTAGTCCCGGGAATCTGGTACGTGACCACTATTTACTGAGCCAGATGGACCCTGATCATTTCGTACCTCTCACCACGATTGCGGGGTTTAACAAAATCAAAAGCATGACCCAGGATCTAGGACTAATCGTCGAAGCCCTACGGGGATCTCACGTAGTTTTCATAGACGAAGCCCGACAATTGATTCGACCAAACATCAACGTGGAACGCAAGACACTTTTGTTGCGTCAGGTTCCCGAGCATTTCACGTCCCAGAACGTCACCACATTATTCGAACGCGGTGAAGGGGATTATGCCGTGGTTGATGTCCAGCCCAACGGCCGTGGAGTGTGGTTGGTCACCTTTTCCAATGAGTTTGAAGCTCGCACCATGATGGAACGGGTACAGGGTCGACAGCCAGAGAACCACACCATTGATATCACTTTAAAACCCAAGTCGCTACTGGAAGGCTTGTCCCAGGTCCAATTGTTGGATGCCAGTGTTTCCCAGTATCCCATGTAC
Organism: Dispira parvispora; assembly: GCA_027577015.1. Lineage (NCBI taxonomy): Eukaryota > Fungi > Kickxellomycota > Dimargaritomycetes > Dimargaritales > Dimargaritaceae > Dispira > Dispira parvispora. Next base: position 7,930 of record JANBPY010000108.1, read on the forward strand.
TACCACCCTGTTGGCATGGGTAATCATGCTTTCCCAACCCCTTCACTTCCCTCATTTTACGCCCCTCCCCCTCATGGGACACCGGGTGCCCCAGTTTACCCCGCCCCTTATCCGCCTTCTGGCAACAATGGTAATCCTATGGTACCACCGCCTACGGGCTACCCCACGGGCTTACCGCCCGGTAGTTATTACGGCCCCGCCTATTTCCAGGGCCCAACTTATTTCCCCTCATTGAATACCGCTGCCTACGGATTACCCCAAGCTCACATGAATCGCAACCGCGGGAACCATCGTGGCAAGGGCAATCGCCGGTCACGGTATGAGCAACGGGGTGGCGGATCGAAACCTGGTAATCCACAGCAGGGATCTCCACGGGGTTTGTACCCCAAAGGTGGCTCCACGGGTCGCAAGCCTAGTGGGAATGGTGCTACCATTTCCGGTCATCACCGTAACCGTAAAGCCTCTCCTCATGGATCACCCAGCCGTGATCCAACCCAAGTCGTAGCGAACCGCCCCCAACCAAAAGCCTCCCCATCGGGTCCATCCCATTGTGGCATGGGTACCCTGTCGACACCCACCGTGGGCGGGTCCCCGCGGTCTTCATCGCAACTCTCTTCCGAGGCGGGGTCATCAATTCTGGACGTTGACGGCTGCGATGTCACCCAATCGTTGAAGGCACTTTCTCTAGCAAAAGCCACTGACACGACTGCATCGACTGCATCGACTGACTCCAACTCTGGTACTAATAATAGGAAATCATCCAAAGATACTTACATCGAAACTTCCAAACAACGACGGGCGAGCGAATCGACATCCAATCATAAATCTTTAGGTAATGTCCAGGCCAATGGTCGGGGAAATGGCTCCCACCGGGCGTTACGCAGTATCTCCAGCGGCTCCTCCCATGTATTGAACCAGGGACAGGCTGATATGAGTAATGCTCCGGGAACCACTGCAGCAAAGTATTCCGCTGCTGATCAAAATTTTGGCTCTCATGACTCTAAACGTCGTTCATCGGAAGAGGGATCCACCCGTCGTACTCACCAACGTAAGAAAGGTCCGCCAGGCGGAAAGAATCCCACAGCTGCATCACCATTTGTTGGCAAGACTACCAATGCCCCGAGTTTAGGCCAAAACAATTTCCCACCACTTCCTGGTCTCTCTGGGCAGAGTCCCAATACGCTGTCGGAGGTGACAGATGGTGCTCAGACCAGTGAGGAAGATTCCCCATCAGGAGTCCTCTTATCCTTGGCTCAGTCCACACCAGCAGCAGGTCCGACTACCAGCCCTCAGCAAGACATGTTACCATCACTCGCCTCGAAATCACACGCCAAGCGTGAGACCTTGGCGGACATTGTTAAGAAAGATGCTGGGCCCTTGAGTCCCCCGGCTACACCTCCTGAGGAACATCAACCCCGCACCCCTCCACATATGAGGTCAAGACGACCCACCAAAATTGACGGCGCTCCTCAGGGTGATGTCTGGCTAAAAACAGGATCTTCTTCGCCGTCACCTGTTTCTCAACCCTCCTCCCCTGCTAAAGTTAATATGGCTACCCAGGCCTCCAACACCCACCACCGGTCGAGCCTTGGCATCAGAGCTGGTGGAATGTTGGGAGTTGCCAATCCGCAGGACATCACTGTTTCCCATAACCACAGCTACGATGTCACCGATCGCAGCTTGTCAAGTCATACCCCGCTGGGCCAAACCACCCCAATTTCCCCATCCGCCCGGTCTACTTCCGAGGCTGCTGCCCACACCCTCAACGGTCACCAACGGTCCACTTTTAGCTATGCTCAAATCCTCCGGAATTCAGCCATCAAATCTACATCCTGATCACTAGATTATGTACGGGTGTGCTCCCTAACGGTATTCTGGATAGGCGTTTTTCTTTTACTGATTTTTCTCAATTCCAATTTTCATATTCTCTCGTGGTTGTCATGCTATTGCGAATTTATGTTTTCTGATTTGATTGACTATAATGGTCAATACTGGTACCTGAAGCTGCAGAAGTTCACCTCCTCTGCGAAATCCCCATGGAATTGGGATACATTACCCACTAACATGAAACAATCCTGACCGACAAGTAACAAAAATCTTGGATGCGTGGCAGGACTACGTTTGTGAGTAATTGCCTATTTGCTTGGTTTCCATTGATCAGTGTAAGCTTATTTCATTCACCGTTTATTATAAGTGTTTTGGATAAATTTCTCCGTTAGGGTGTGCACAAAATAGTGGAAGCCACAATCCATCCAAGGCGATGGTTTTTATTCAACAGTAAAAGGGATATATTGTGTACGTCAACTAGTACAGAAGCGAATTGCTGTTTATAAAAAATTGGAATTCTGGCTATGGTAAATTATGGAAGACACAAGTCATGTACTATAGTAATGATGGACAAAATCGCGAGGTGCTACTGTTAGATGTTCGTCACAATGTGCCATAGGAGGCTGTGATAGACCCTAGTACGTCTCTTCGGGATCGGGCATGGGTGGTAGAAACGGGGTTTCTTCAGAGGAAGTGGAGTCTTGCAGGGAAGTAAACAGTTGCCGGGCTTCATCCACCACACTGTCAAAGAACAGCGAGGGGTCTGGTTGAGTGGTGACTACACAAGCGGATGGCATTTGTGACTTTTCGGTCGCCTTGTCGGTAACAAAGGGGTGTGTAGAAATTCGCCGAACGGCTCGGTGTTTAAAATAAAGGGAAAATAATGGTTTGGGTGAGGGTAAATCAGTGCCAGTAGAGCCAGGGGAAGATTTGCCATTATCCTGGGTCACCGTTGACGGATGGGTAGTGTCAGGGGAAAGTGACAACAAACGCTTCAACACTGGTTCCAAAAGTTGCCGGGCAGACTGGGCGGTGTCGGTTGCCTCAGTAAACAAGTATAGGACGTACAGTCCTTCAGGAACCACCCGAGCCAAATGGGATAGCTGCAGCGCATAAACGGGTGGTGACAATGAAGTGGTGGAATCGGTTGGACCGGTACCAGGTAAAGCAAGTAGACTTGCATCGTCGCCGGGTAGCAGTGGTCGATCCAGCAAGATCAGAGCTCGTGTCATGGTAGGGTAATATTCAGTGTGCTGGACCCACTTGGGGGGCACGTAGCGTGGAGAAGCGATCAATCGACGGGTTTTGAGGTTCTGCCGCTGGGGTGTCACCGTAATCTCAAACATGGGGCGTGGGGTGTCATCGGTTCCTTTTACTTGGGTGGTATCCAGGTCGAGTTCCTTGATGGTTTCGATGTCACAGTCTAGCATGTAAATTCCACCGTTCACCGCGGTTAGACGGCAGAAAGCCTGGGCCAATTCCGAACCACCGCCGTACACAGGATTTAGCAAGGCCATGTTACCATACCGACCAATGGAATGCACGTACTGACGAATCCTCTCTATACCTTCGGCTACTGTGCAATCCACGGAAGCGGTGGGATCCACCAGGGCCACTGTGTAGAGCACCGCGTGTAACAACTTGCCCTGGATGCGAAAAGTATCTTTTAAAAATGTAGTAAATGACGCTTGGCCGTGTTCATCTAGATAAGACCGGGAAGTGTCCGGGTCTATGAGGGCGGTAAGACATTTCATAAGTTTACGCTTCTCCACCAGAGATAATTCTTTACTGGTAAAGATGTCTTCCTTGGAATTGGGTGCGCGGATGATTCGTTCGTTTTCCACCAGGTAAAGTTGGCCCATTCCTCGGAATTCAAGGTATTTGCCCACACCCGACGATACCAGTAGATCCACTAGGGGACCACGACAATACGTGAGTTTCGGCACCAATTCTAGATTGTAATCCCGATTGTGCTGGAGTAAAGTAACCAGCGTGAGGTATTCAAAGTGGAGAGTTTCGGGTACCTGTGGGGAATTCGGCGTCGTATACTCACGTATCAGGCACTGGGCAGCATCGCGCCATGCTGGGGAGCTCGGATAAGCGGGTAGATTTAACTGGGAGCCAGTGGGAGTGGTATTGCTAGTAAACGACTTTAGTGAACATTGTTGGGCCACCCTGTCAAAATAATTGCTCAGTGCCTCCGGGTAAGACTCAACGGGAAGACTCTCGAGTTGCTCCACCAAAGTGCGGGTCAACACCAAGAGCGAGTCAGCCAGTTCTTCCTGTTGACCCACCACGTCTTGCCACCACCCACTTGACACGGTCCATTCTACACTCTGTACCGTTTCGACCTGGGCTTTTTCATAATATCGAACGGACTCATTCGGGGTATGCGTTTGGTGATGACACCACTGGAGGAGAGCATTGAGTTGAAAAGATGCCCAATCTTCCCCGTAATAGTCGTTGGTATCCAAATGCAGCACGCATTGACCAGCGCGTGCCAATGCGCTGGCCAGGAGGGCATTGGTCAACCCAGTGCCTAGTACAATGTAGTCGTATACGGTTTCTTCCAAGTCTTGCATCGTTATGGGATGGGAATGAATGAAACCTTGGTTGGTTTAGTATGCACAAAGAGCAATAAAGGTAGGACAAGTCAGAAGGACCAGCACGAGTGATTGCCACAAAAACAGGCTGTTCAGTAAAAAGTGGGCAGGTTCCCCCCTTTTTTTAAATCAGCTGGACGTCCAAATTTTTGGGTTGGGTGTTCCCCGGTCATAATTTTGGTTGCATTATCCAAGGTATTAGTGCTAATTTCCCCCCTTTTCTAACTGTGGTTCTTTTAATTTTTTTCAGTCGGAGAAAAGGCGAGGGGAAATCTCGATAGTGGTCGTCATCCGGTTTACATGTATATCAACCACCTTAGACTTATGCCCTGTATATTGCGTTATAAACTACTCGTGTAGATTACTGACTACTTTTACCACTACCCTCCCTGCATCTTTACTGCTGTTGTAGTCGGAGTTGGTTCCTTCCACGCACATTGTTCTCGTGAAGCCTTGTACCCCGTTGTTACATTCTACTCTACTTATTGGTGATTCTTTGTTTCCTATTTCTCGCGTTTCATGTCTGTGTTACCTATGCATCCCACGCCCAGTGGCCTTTCGTGGGGCACTTCACCGCCCACCCAAAAAACCGCCACACACCCGTTTGGAATGACGCGATTTCCCACCGCCAACGTGACACCCGAAAAACCACCAACTTCCTTTGACCATCGACTGGTGGGGTCTGCCTCTCAAAGTCCATTCGGTGCCAGTCCACCAGTGGTTCCCAGGCGCCAACCTTGTACGCTAGTTTCTTCACCGACTCCTAAAACAAGGATAGCTTTACCTTCCCAACACCGACCGCAGTCTTCTTCATTTATTGCACCCCAACGGATTAACCGTGAAATACCGACTTCTAATCAAGGCGTTTCTGTTGGTACGGGACGCGATCGGAAACCAGTTGGTAAAACGGGCCGACCTCTACTCCTATCCCCAGGTTCCCGCAGTGGGTCCCAAAGTATTCGCAACCGAAGTCTACCTCACGGGTTTTCACCATCGGTCGCAACTTTATCCAGTACGTTAGGAGGTCGCGTTCAGCAGCGACGGGAAGCCCACATACCCAAGGACTACGTTCATCATCCTGGAAGGAGGGGATGTCCTCCCCCGGCTGTCGAGTCAACGGTGACCACTATGGGAAACCAGGCGTCAGGGTCACCCCACACTCGTCGCGTCGACGATGGTTCAATGGATGGCGCATCAATGTACAATGGGGCTTTTGTTGTCACTGACCCCCACCTTTCCCAATCCCCACTCCGTCGACTTTCCAAACCCACACTCACCCTGTCGTCCATGTCGTTACACCACGCTACTCCTGTGATTGCCTCGGCTAGGTCACCCTTACTGGGGGGTACGGTTCCACCTGCACTGGTTCCGGTGACCAAAAATGACCGCCGTCAAGTGAACCAACAAAGCCGAAGTCGTCGAATGTCAGAAATGGCCCCTTGGACACCAGGCGAGCCCGCCCACAGCCCTACTTCTCCCCCACTTTTCTCATCCTCATTAGCAGCACTCAACCAATCCTTGGCGAATCTTACCGTGGGAGGTCCTAACCCTTCAACCGCCGTCCTTTCCCCTTCACTATGGCCCGCCCCTTTAGACCAGTTAGTCACGCCGTCCCGTAGGTCTTCGCTACTAGGCAACTGGGGTCCCAGTAATCCCCACACAATACGAGACCCCGAAAGTGCCCACTTGCGTTCCCTTCAGGACAAAGTTCACCAGGTGGCACGGTCATTGCCACACTGGCTGGCTGTCGTGCCCCACTACCATTCCCAAGCGCTAGAGTCGGTATATCAATCAGTTCACACGGTGGTACCACGTGTAGTCGCCAGTAAAAAAGTCGTTCGGTCGACAAAACACAAGGTGGCTTTGGCGGAGTCGGACGTACGGGATTCTTTAGTTACCGTGCGTGCTTTACGGTCGTTAGATCAAATTAATAACATCAATTCTTTACTTTACCGGGCCCTTCACACGTTGGAGACTATAAAAGGTCACCGTTCTCAATGATGGAATTTGCATTGCTTAATGTTAAATTTGTGTATATTGTTCGATGGTTATGTAAACTAGCAAGGGGAAGCACCCCATGGTGATCTCCTATAGCCTTGGGTTTCTATTGAAAGTGGTGACATCCTGTACTATATTCTGGTTGTGTGCACCTGTGAGGGCGGGTGATTGTACGATTTTTTTTTACTTCAAGACGTTTAAGATAATGAGCAACAATAGAGGATTTTACTTTCCCAAATGAAATTAAAGTAGGAATGAGACTAGTAGTATAGTAGAACCAGTGTTACATTCATTGCGCGAGACTACTATTGGAATTGACCTGCCGTAAATACCCACTGAGAGACGCCAGTGCGCCACTACTACCCCCAGAAGACCTCAAACTCTGTTGGTCCGAATTTGAATTGTGCTGACATTGGTACAATGTTAACTTGTGCTCCGACCGACCCTTACTGGAGGTCAGGACCAGCCGGGTAGATTTACATTCACATAGCCCGTCGGGAATTACATCGGTCACCATATCAAAGGGTTCCTCGTCGGTGGAATTCTCGGTGGTGACGGACGTTGGACGACTCGTGAGATCAGGCTCGGCCCACGCGGCTTGGGCGGCCTCCACCCCGCCGTGCAGCGTGCACACGTGTCGGAAGGAAGCCTGCACCAGTCGCTCCGCAAAGTTATCCGCTAGCGGTGGGGTCTCACCTACCACAACATGATAAGGTCGGGAAAGGGACCGGAGGTAGCTGGGGGCGTCGGCCATGACTTCTTTGGGAATGCGTATGGAGTGGCGCAAGTGGCCACGGCAAAACTCTTCTTCGGTGCGCACATCCAGAATAGTGACGTGAGATCCTAAACGGCCGAGATCCCCGAGAAATATGCGGGGTACGATCTCCCGTTGCCGCTGGTCTAATCGAATTGGGGTGGACCACCTGGGTTCAGTACCCGAAATTGGTTTGGCCTCGCTCGAACCGCTGGATGCCGTTTTAGGTATCTGGGAGTTGCTCAGCGTATCCACCGATCCGTCGCATTCGGGTGGGAGGCGCATCAACGATGGTGGTGTGATTTGGCATAGTCGATAGGCCGTTTGGATGCACTGCTCTAAATCTATGGTGGGCAGTTTATCTTCGAACATGACAATATGCCCGTTAAACCCTGTGCTAAGCAACTGGGAACGTACCTGCCGCAATATCGCCAGTCCAAAAAACAGGGGAAAGGACTTGGTTGATACCAACAACTTATCCCAAATCAGGAATACCTTGTCCAGAGTAAATCCGTGAGTGAACAACGTTAGGAACCATGGCATGGCGTACAATTCCGGAGTAAACCCTGAGTGTGTAAGGTGCAGCGCGAGGTCGGGATCGTGGAATACCAGCAGATGCTGGAAAACCGCAAAGTACCCATGCAGAACCATGGTGTTGTCGGGTACGAAAAGGCTGGGTACGTATTTTTGGACAAATTTTACCAGGCAGGCAAAGGCCTTGGCCTCATTATTAAAATGCAAGGCCAAAAAGGGCGCTGAAACGGAATCAAATCCTTGCCAATACACCAGGTGGGGATTGGCTGTTAACCAGCCTTTGAGCAATCGACGCAGCTTGGCGTGACCCGTGGACGAGCCCAATAGGCTGTGGTACTGGTGACAGCGTGGAATGTCCACACTGATCTGTTTATCCGTAGGGTTGGGGGACTCCTTGTCGATGTGTTGATACAGCCACTCGTCACTTTCCAGTACTCCCAGGATGGCCGCCCAAACAGGACCACGTACCCGAGGTGGAATGTCGAAACGCGCCTGGCGAATGATTTCCGCACGAGATGCCGGGTACTGGGCCAGTAGAGTTTGAAATAGTGCAATTCGGAACAGTTGATACTGGGGATCACGTTCCCGTAGGGCCAGTCGAGTTAGCTGGTATTCCTTTCGCTGGGCGTCGGTTAAACCGTAAAGCGTATGGAACGATTGGGTCACCGTTTGGCCTAGAGCGTCGGGACAAGAAAGCCCGGCCGACCCCAATACGGACGTAACCCTCGTGTTCATTCCACCGGGTCCCTTTGGGGAAGGGGATGAAGGCGAGGGGGGTGGAAGAAGTGATAAAGGTGGAACAGCAGCCCCTTTTTCTGGGAAAATTCCCAGCCGGTCAGGTAATGATGGATCGGCTTTAAATGTTTCTAGATACTGAGTAGCCTCACCCTGCAACAGGATATCACGTTGTTTAGTGGCGGTAAACTGGATAATGAGGGCCGAATCCAGGAGTTCCTCGGCGGTTTCCTCCGTACCCACTAGGAAATCCACGTTCACCGTTTCCCCGTCGTCAAAGTGGTCCACGTTTACATTGTACCGAATGGTGGAGCGACTGTTTATAAACCGAATCATATCGGAACGGGACAATATGGCAGTTTTCCCGTGGTATAAAAAGGATGTGTCTACAGCGGTGGTAAAGGTATTTATCGTGGAAGGGTCAGTCGGAACAGGAGAGCAGGGTTCGGGAATTAGCACGCCCAACGCCCCAGGCAACTGTTCGATGGGTGCCACCCGAGGACGGCCAAAATGCTCCGCACAGACCAGGCCTGGTCGACCTCCCGCCACGGTCCACAAGTGGTACAATGTGTCCAAATTCACCTTGGTTAAGGACGCTGGAATAACGGCGGCTAATTCCATTTGCTTCGTTGACGAGTGTTGTGAGGAAATACCCTGTGATCGTAAGTTGGGGATATAATTTAATTCCCAAGCTCTATTCCCGTTCGGGTTAGACACGATTGGATTGAAAAATCCACGCTGTAACAAATTATTGACGCTGGGTCGCTCCGATTCCATAGGGAGCAAACAATCGAATACCAGCTCGATCAACGCAGCTTCCTGTCCGTCGACAGTGACCTTTGTATTGTAGACGGTGTTAAGACTGTCGTACCGGTCAAGCAAGGCAAAAACACACTGGTGGTTTAATGAGGAATACCCCGGGGATTTACGAATTTGCTTCCATCGGTTGACCCCATTACAGGGTGGTCCACTAGGATCACCTGTTCCAAAGTCCTGATATAGCCGTTCCAACGTCGCAAATAGTTCGGGAAGGGCGGTATCTTTATTCCAAAATGGGACACCAGTCAACATTTCGCATAAAATAACCCCTAGTGACCACACATCCACCGTCGGTAAACACGATACGTGAACGGCGGGACCTTCAAACTGTCGCTCCGCCCACACCAAAACGGCTTCAGGGGAAAGATAGTGAGGATGACCGATGGGAAAATCGACAAAGTATTCGTCATGGGTTACAGCATAGAGGCCATAGTTGCTCAGACGCACCCGTAATGGATCGGTCTGGACTATCCGTATTTCACCGGGCTGGAGGTTATGCACCACAACGTTATGTTCACCCAGGTAGACCAGTGCTTCCAGCACTTGCTGGGCCAAGGCTATCACCATGGTGAGAAGTTGGGGTCGCTCATACTTTGAAAGGTCCAAATCGTCCAACGA
>JANBPY010000109.1:0-17772 GCA_027577015.1 Dispira parvispora
GATTATGACCTGAGTATGATAAAACGAAATTTTGCCACCAATGGGATATACTAGGCCCTTCATGAAGTTATTGATATGAGGCCTTGATCAACCCGCGGTTTAACAGTCTGAGTATTAGGTGGCTAGGCTGTTTTATTCTCACCCCTTTGTTAAGATATTGCCAACGAGTACTTTATTAATCTCAGCATTGGGCACTTTCGGACGCATTGAAATCCTTTATTGAGCCAGGTTGACTGCCAACTTGACTATTTCCATGTATGGGGTTCCCTTTATTAATATGGGTATGTCACTGGTTGTAGATCGTCGCTCCAATTAACCTGTATCATGCAAACGATAAATGGGTTCGGTGTACCCGCAATACGCGACCACGGCAAAAAGACAAGCAAAAATAGCCAAGGGAGGAAGGAAAGTGGGCAAGGAGCTTTTGCATTACTAACCATTAATCTAGTTTGCTCACTAGTCTAAATACTCATTAATAGCCTCCAAGATTTCATGCTCAGAAAGGGAAGGATCTGGTTGGAACTGCGCCACGAAAGCCTTGGCTTGCTCCTGGTGTGACTTGCGTAATGACTGTTCATAATTTCCAGTTTTAGGCAAGCGTGACAAAAGCTTGGCCCCGTCCAGGATTTGGTTGACCAGCACGTTGAGTACGTCCTGCCCGCGTAGCATATCCTGAGTGGAAACTTTGGGCAGGGGTGCCTGGCGACGTGGGATGGCCTGGGAAATGTACTCTAAACGCGCGTACACCGTAGCCAGGGCGGTCATTCCTTTGGGCTCGGTCGATGTAGTGGACAATTCGCAGCCCGAACCAGAAGGCTGCGGTGAATTATCTTCGCTTTGCTTACTGGAACTAAACCCTGAAGAGGACCTCTGGGACGAGGTGTCTTGGGCAGGATCGTTACAGGGAGCGGACACACCTTCTGGTGCAGTTCCTGCTGACCCACCCGGTGTGGAAGTTGGGGAATTCCTCAAGTTAAATTGCGGACCCAATTTCGCGATGGATCGTTTTACTTCCGACAGTAAGCGATTCACCAGAACTGTGGGGAGTACAAAGAATACGTGTTTATTGGCCTGGGTGGTGAGTTCCGTTAGTTTACCATGCTTGGACAAACAAGTCGCAATAATACCCCGGGCGAGTTCGGCTGTTTGACCTCCGCTTACCCACTGCTGCCCCGTATCGTCCATATGGCGTATCAAACGGGCGATCACCAACCACAAAAAGGAGCGATAGTCAAAGTTAATGAGTGCCAGTTCCCGCAGGAAAACCAGAGTAGTCTGCATCGCAAAATGGATTGATATGGAAGACGAGTATACAGTGTCAATTTTTTCCAAAATCAAGTTACTTCGAAGGAGGTTCAATGCAGCATAAAGACAGCGGTGGCGAGCATAATCAGGGACGGCCAGGCCGTTTAATTGGGCCACGCAGTCATCGGATTTGGTATCCCCAGAGAGTAGATTTCGGGCGTCTTCTCCGTCATAGCGGACCAGAGAAATATCCCAGTTGAGAATCGTTAGGGGCACTTGAAATAGTCCGTTAAGAAGAGCCAAGTTGAGCAATGTGAGGGGCTGACGGTCATAGTCAAATTTTCCAGTCTCGGGAGAAAGATGAAAGAGGGGTGGCATGGATGAATAGCTTTTGGCCATGGTACGGTTAGTTTCCAGGTACAGGCTCAACGCTGTAAGGACTCCCCCACGGGCCCGGTTGTTCAGCCTGACAATGGGCAAGGTAAACTCGACCACCTGAATGCTGACCGCCGATGGACTGTATTCATCGTGGTGGTGGCCTTCACTAGATAAACTGCAGAGATCGTACATGACCCGCGGGGGTACGTAACCCTGCTGGGCGTACCAGCTGAGCAACACCTTATCAGAAACGGGTGCCGACGTAAAGCACTGGTCGGCCATGATAGATGGTTCCTCCATTTGCTGTAGAGCATCACTGGCCTCCTGGTGATGGACCAACCACCATATCCGTCGCTTGAGGTCCATCATGGCGTCGGGTTTTGGGGCACGCTTTTCTAACGCACGTGCCTTGTCTAGTTGGTGTAGTCCTAGTTGCTGGGCCATACGGGCTCCCACCCGTGAGTAAAACAGGGAATTATTACGCCTACCGAGTCCATTTTCGTACATGCTGACACACATGATACCCAAAAGATTAGGAATACTGGCCTCCTCAATGGCAGCAGGGAGCATATTCAACGCCTGTTGATAATACTGACTGCCACTCATATAGGGTGGGTTACTGACTACACCCGCCTGTTTTGAAGTGCGGCACACAGCAGCGAAGCAGGCAAAGGTTAAGAAATCCAAGGGTCGCTTGCCCTGGACGCATTCCATCACAAAAGGGTGCAGGGGGATGTACAACGGATTCATATAGTGAAACAGATTATTCACCATGTCCTCAATAACGGCAGGGTTAAGCCACCGAGTCTTTTCGAAACTATGGGTTAAATCGCGCTGCCGAATAAGTAGCCGAGTGGACATGGCATAGAGCGGATAGTAGCGGTAGCCCGGGGGCAAGTGAGTAAAAAAGTCTCTAATGGCGAACTCCTTTTGTTCGACCAACCGAACCACGTGGTCGAATTTACCCATGAGACGCTCCAACCGGTCCTGCACTTCGCCCAGGCGTCCGGTAGTTTCCTCCATGCCATTCTTGGGTTTCCGGCTGGTATTTTTCCGTTTCTGAGCGGTAGAACTTTCAGGGATATCCACGGACCATACATCAACTTGGTAAGGGTGGGCACTCACAGCGGTACCTTCCATTACAGCCGTGGCCCCAGCCGCAACTACAGGGGCAGTCAGTGTATCCCGCTCCCCAGTTTTTGAGGCACCTGCCTCCACTACTGCCGACTTCGTCAAAGCGCGAGGCACGGTAGAACCCGTCCTCGATATGAGAGGGTGGCCGTCGTCAGAGCGACTAGTCCCTTCGGCTGTAGCCCCACCTGCGTGACCCCGGTCACTACTACCACTATTACTGTCTGTACCAGCGGGTCCACGGTGGAGGGCAGTGTCAACTCGAAAGGCCGGTCTAGTGCTAAACGACTGACTGTCGGGTGATTGCGAAAGCTTGGACTTACTATAGAGACATTCCACACCCTGTTTCGCGCAATTACTACACTGGGGACGCAACCGGTCACATTTACGTTTCCGGCGTCGACAAAAGTCGCATGACTGGAGGTAAATACCCGCGCTGGAGGACGAAAGTGAGGTCAGCGACGAGGACGAAGTAGAGCGGACCGAGACATTACTTGGCGTTTGGCTGGAGGGACTACCCATGGCGGACTGACATAGGAGTAGAGAACAAACGCAACAGCTTTTTTATGCTTATTATTTTAACAAATAAATAATAGAATACTGGCTAGTACAGGTAGTGCAAGTGGTTTAGCAGGTGTATTACCGTCGACTTTACGCTATTTATTAAGAACGTGGCCACCGGCACCAAGAGAAGCAAAATTAAGCCCCGGTCAGGAAAACGCAAAGAAACTGTAGGCAGAGAACCGAGCGTCCACCACGAATACTTTCTTCCATCCTCTGTTGCCAAAATAGTGGCGCAGACCGCGACAATCATTATTCCTTTTAGGGGAGGACAAGGAACACGCAATTAATGGAAACCAAAGTTATATTGAAGTCAAAGGGTAAATAGCATCTCATAAAACGATCTGCATATTGGAGTGGAAGTAAAAATAATAAAAGGCAGCATGCAGCTGTACTTTAAAATTTTCAATACCCACCTGCATAAGGACGGACCAAAGATGGAATAAACACATCCAAATTAATGCCATTTGTGTGTTGTAAACGTTGCCGATTAAGACAATCACCAAGCAATAGCGTCGGTTGGTTAAATTATGACCTCCCTTTCTCTCGCCGGCCATGAACGGAACCACTAGGTTGGTTCGGCGAAAAGTTCATTATTCGACACTAATGTATCCTCCCCATACACTCGACTATAGTGGGGTTCTTCTGGGAGATCCGGTGGAAATCATAAGCCATCCCCACCAAGGTTAAATAAGTACGTCCAGAGTCACTATTTCCAGATAAAATACGTACATTTGGGGAAGTATATCGCAATATATCGTTAAAAGCATTGAAATGGATTATTGATATTGACAAAAAAAACAGAGTGCTGGAAAAGAAAAGTCAGATTGTACTCCGATTTTATTAGCAAAAAAAAAACTACACCAAGAAAACTTTTATGTTCCGACTATAGCTGTTCGGCGTATTGGAGTAACATGGGATCGTCAAAATACTTGGCAATAGTGACGTCCTCACTCAACCCCTTGCGACGTCGCGTCTTGAGCATAAAATCGCGAGCTAGCATGGGTGTGGGACTGACTTCTAGGGGCTTAACCACGATGCTTTTATCCAGTGGATCCCCAGGCACCACTTGCCAGTGGTCAAAGACCTGCTGACAAAAGGCCTGCCCCTGAGTATGGGCCCGTAGATCCGTCTCAAATCCAAATGAGTCAATGACAGGGATGTACGCCTTAATGGTATAAAGTGGGGATCCCGGTTTGGGGAAATCTTGGGTAACGTGGCCACGTCGACGGGCTAGTACGGTATACACAGCAGACACACAGTCCCCGGGGGCCTGCACCTCTACGTAATACATGGGCTCCATAAGCCGTGGCGTAGCCATGAGAAATGACGAATAACATACCCGACGGGCGGTGGGAATAATCTGACCTCCACCTCGGAAAATTGCTTCGGGAGCCAAGTCAGCACCCAGCACTTTAAATTTGACGTTACGAATGGGTTCATCACACAGGGGACCTTCCCGGGCGGCCCATTGGAATCCCTGGGTGATAGAGTCCCGTACCGATCCCAGCAATGCTTTATCCACCTCCGATGGTAATGTTTCGTCCATCAACACATTAGGTCCCTGGACGGCTGGGCCAAAGGCCCACACGGACCGTGCCGCTAGAATATCCCAGTCATAACGGCTTTGGAAAAATTTACCCACTTCCCGATTAGTCCACTGGGTACTTACGCGGCCCTGCTCAATGTCCTCGGCGATGCCCTTGTCCAGAGGTTCACTCACCATCGTGAGTTTGTTTTTCTTATTGGGAGTCTCAGCATAACACTTGAGTGATGACGTTTCCACGACGGTTTCGCAAAACCGAACCGAAGGATCCGCTACGTTAATTTCGATATCGGCATAGAGTTTACGTAGATCGTAAAGGGCACAGTCCAGATATAACTCACCCGCTCCCAAAACAATGTGTTCACCAGATTCTTCTACTCGTGTGGTAAGAAGTGGGTAACTTTTGTTGAGTTTACGGAGTCCTTCTAATAGACGTGGATGTTCGGACGGGTTAACGGGTTCAATGGCCACCTTGAACACTGCTGCTGAGGGTAGTTGTAACGGCCGGAATATATGCACATCGTCGGGCACACGGGGCCGTCCGTCTGTCAACGTCGCCGTTTTGTAAATGGTCGCATCTACCCCGCCCAACAGGACCCAAGCACCCGCGGTCAAAGCGGGTACTTCAATCTTGTAACGTGATTCGTACAGCCACAGGTGAGAAATCCGTTGGACCGACATGTCTTCGTCGTCCAACGTTGAATAGCCTTCGCCCAATACCCGAACAGTCTGGTTGACCTCTACCCGACCGCTCATGACCCGTCCCAACGCGTAAAACCGTTCGGCTGACTCGTCTGGGTATAATTTGGCCACATAGACTAACAGCGGACCGTCGGGATCACATGTCCGAATGGCTTGGGCGTAAGCGTCGTCCATGGGACCCGTGTAAGTAGATTCGGTTTTGTGTGGAGCAGCGGCCAACGGTGAAGGTAGATGAGTCACGCACATGTCTACAAAACCGGTGGGTGGGCCAAAAAATTGCCGGAGCACCAAAAACAATAGATCATTGGGGTCCAACGTGAGCTGACGGGGTTTTAGATATATACCCAAAGCGGCCAGGTGGTGGGGCAATGATTTCTCCTGGCCAAGGACTTGGCTGTAGAGTTTGTAAAGCGGATTCAGAATAAAGTGTACAAAACTACGCGTAAATTTTCCTCGACTGGATTTACGATGAAACGACCGTCGTTCTTCGTTGTAGTACACGTCTCCCCATAAACGTAGGGCGAAATCATGGGCCGACAGAGGGAGTTCCCAGGTGTCAATGTAGAGTTGGGCAAAGGAAGGCAAGGTAAAACACCAACCACCCCGACTGGATGCAAAGCAAACATTACCCCGTTCGGGGGACAGGTGGGGTTGGTTATCCGCTCCTGGACAGGCCCGTATAACAGCGTTGACGGACTCCACGGTGTGCTTTAATTTGTGATAGGCGTCGTTGGGGGGAAGTTTTAGTTCGACAATTAAGCGGTCGATCTTGTTGAGAACCAATACTATAGGTAATCGCTCCTGTACAGCGTAACGAATGATCCGTTCGGTATTCACCATAACTCCTTCTACCACGTCTACCACAAGTACTAGACCGTCCGCCAACCGACAGGCGGCTGCCAGCTCGTCGATGAAATCCACGTGTCCGGGTGTATCCATAATGTTAAACGCGTACGATTTTCCACGAGTGGTACTCAAAGCCAGCGTCATGGGGGCACTTTTAATGGTCAATTCCCGACCCACTTCCAACAGGTGAGTATCGGTATACCGTAGGGAATGGTAGCCGTCATAGGAACGAGGATGTGTTTCGTTGACCAAACCGTCCAAAAATGTCGTTTTCCCGTGATGTAAATGCCCTGCTAATACCACATTCCGAACCATATCCGGAAACCCTAACAGATCCACCAGAAATTCCTTCCGATAAGTAGTAGCTGGCAGGTCCTTCTCGACAATTTGGAATTTTTTCGCTTTGATCGGCTTAATGATAGGCTCGGTAAGTGGTTGGGTATCTTCTTCCTGGACCAACGCTTCCACTTCTTCACCATACACTTCCACGGCAGTAGGATAATACTTTTTATCCTCGTGGAGTACCACCTGCTGGGCTGATGCACCTTCGGCAACTTCCCAGTCCATATCAGGGTGTGGTGCGGTGTCGGTGTCTAATGGAGACATGGGAACATTGTCACGGTCCATTGGCGGAGAAACTCCACCACTGGGGTGACGGAGTGACTGTTCATCGTCAGTATCGACATCCGACAGGTCCGGTCCTAGATAATTTCCAAATTCGTCGTATTCTTCGTTATCCATGGCGAGGAATTAAGAAGTGGATGTGAGAAGAAGAAAAGAATCTGCACTAAGTAAATAACACAGAAGTAGTAACAGCGACGGACGATTTATCATCAATAACCGCGTTCATGCAATAGGATCAAAAACTACGATGGCGGAAAGTGCAATCGAGCCTGCGATCTTGTCAAGTAGTATTTCGGTGGTCGGTACTAACAACGCCTATCAACTAAAGTGAAGAAGATGCACAAGTTCCCTCAAGAAAAAAAACAGCTAAATTTCCAGCCAAATGAACAAAAACCACACAGTTTTGCCTTGTCTGTTAACGAAAAATGTAAACAGTGGTTGGAAATTCTCGCTGTCCTTGATTTTTTTTTCGAAATTGCACTCATTGGAATTTTTGCTCTGTTACAAACCATTTCGACAGGGTAATAAATACTTTATCTAATACCATCTAATTTTCATGATATGGCCTGAACCAAAATTATATTGATTATTCGCCTCGCAGATACACAAATTTAGATAATTTAATACTCATAAACAACGATACCTAGCACAAACTCAGCACAATTTCTCAAAACATAATGTGAAGACGGGGGTGGGCAGCTGTGTGTCGGATACTTTAACCAAAAACATCGTCATGCACAACGCAATCAGAGACAAGTTGCTGCATGTCATTCAATCCAAGTAAGCAAACAAACAAACCCACAAGAGTCGCTACTTTTTATTGCAATAGTTTCTAAACTAGTAGGTTATTACACGTCATAACCCACCAAGCTGCGTCGGCCGATAATTTCACCGATCCAGAAAAACCCGGCAATCTCAATACCCACCACGGCGGCTTTAATCAGATCGTCCCGAGTGAGCTTCTTCAATGCTTCTGATTTGAACAAATCTTCCAATTGCTTACGAGCCGCACTGTAATCAGCCAACGAGGGAGGAGCCAAGTCTTCCTTTTTGTACACCTCTTTGGCAATTTCCTTGGTCACACGCGACCAGTAGAGTGTGCAGTCCACGAACCCGTTGATCTTGGGCGGTACCGATTGGGCAGTGCGAACGAGGCTGTTCGTTTGGGCACCCACCGTGGTGATGGCCTTGTTGGCAAACACTTTGGACTTTTCCAACACCTCTTGCGTGGTGAGTTGGCGTGAGTGGGGTTGAGCAACACGCGAAACTCGTGAAAAGATTAAACGACTGGCCATGGTGAGTAGGGAGGACTTGAAATCCGTTTATGTCAATAATTATAATAATGGGTTGTACGGTTGATGTGGACAATCAAACAAGGTAGACAAAAACTTGCAGAATGCAAAGATAAGGAATCGTTGGGATCAACGGTAAAAGAATAAAACCACACAGGAAATGTAATAGCAACGATACTTGCAGTGGGAGAAGTACTGGAGCTGGTGTGTGGGTGAGAAGCGCAAGATCAAAAAAAAAAGGTATTCGCCCAATTTTGCCCCACTCATACCTTTGCATTGGGGTAACAGAGCGATATCCACCAACCATTGGGCTAGTGCTTATTTTTCAGAGTCCCTTCCAGGGAAAAAGACCAAGGCGAACTCGGTGGTTATCTAAAGGTTCACTATCCACCCCCTAAGAACTTTTAGAATATTTTTACTTTACGCTGTTACCGTTATAATCCCTAATATGTTGTTTATACGTCCACTTCCTTGTTTTCCCTCTCGCTTGGCCCGACCCGGCCGGACGACTCTCCCCCGTCACCCGTTATTAATTACGCAAAGCAACGTTCGGCAACGACCATTACTTTGCGGTATATCCTCTACACGAACTCTTGCCAGTGACCGCACCGCTACCAAACCTGTGAATGCCACTCCAGATCGGTCACTCCCCGTAAGTTTACCCGTACCCACCATTCGCCGTGTGCTCGCCTCTCGACAGGTAGGCGATTCGGTCGACGTCTCGGGTTGGGTTCGCTCTGTACGGAGACAAAAAGCACGGGCTTTTATTGAACTTTGCGACGGGTCTTCGCTGGAGGGCATTCAAATTGTATTGGAAAGCAATATACTGACACAGTGCTCTACGTTACCCACTACAGGCACGAGTGTAAGGGTTCAAGGTATCCTTGCCCGTAGTCCAGGTGGAAAACAAACGACGGAAATTGTGGCAAACGAATTCACCATCATCGGTGAGTGTGATCCTGATGTAAGTGGAACGATTGCTATGATGTGATGACCGTTAGAATACGAAATATACTGGTGGTTATACATGTATCACTTTGGATTTGCTACGTATTACTATACACTTGATGTCCAGTTTTTCAATCCTACTAACCACTGCACTGAAAACCCTATGGTGGGATGCCTTATATGTATCTATTCATCAGTCCTACCCCCTTCAAAAGAAATACCATAGTATCGAATTTTTACGCAGTGTGCCACATTTACGTCCCCGCACTCGCACTTTTACAGGACTACTTCGTTTACGGGATGGTGCCACTCGTTATCTAGACGAATTCTTCGCCAACCAGGACTTTGTACGCATCCATACCCCCATTCTCACTTCCCACGATTGCGAAGGGGGCGGAGAAGTGTTTAAAGTGGTGAATCATTCGCAACACCAAGCGGGGGAAAACAAAGAGTTTTTCCAGCGTCCAGTTTTTACCACCGTTTCTGCACAGCTCCACGCGGAGATTATGGCGCATTCCCTGAGCCGTGTGTATACTTTTAACCCCACTTTTCGAGCTGAGCCTTCCATGACGTATCGCCATTTGGCCGAATTTTGGATGCTGGAAGCGGAAATGGCCTTTATTACAGATGTTCACCAACTCGTGGACCTGGCCGAATCTATGCTTCGTCACGTCACCCGCCAAATACTGGACGACTATGCCTCTGAATTGGTTCACTTCCAACGGTGGGTAAGCAAGGTCTCTTCGAATGACGCCCCAGTGGATCTAGAACAGCGCTGGCGTACATTTGTGGACCAACCGTTCGCCAGGATGACCTACACGGAAGCAGTGGAAATTCTACAACAACACGTACAATCCCATCCTGGTGCATTTACGTTCCCCGTGGAATGGGGTAAAGATTTGCAGCATGAACATGAGCAATTTCTGGCGGATCACTACTGCCAGGGACCGGTGTTTGTTACCGATTATCCGTCGGGTATCAAAGCCTTTTACATGCAGGATAACCCTACACAGCAGGAACAACCTGGGACTACATCGGCGAGTGTGGACTTGTTGGTGCCTGGACCTGGTGAATTGCTGGGGGGAAGCCTACGTGAGCACCGGTTCGATGCTCTAATGGCTAAACTCCAGAAATACCACCTGGACCCCAAAGAATATGAATGGTATACAGACCTTCGGCGGTATGGTTCAGTGCCCCATGGTGGCTTCGGATTAGGGTTTGACCGGTACATACAAATGCTTACTGGGATCAAATCCATACGTGATATTATACCATTTGCTAGGTATTCAGGGCATTGCCATTTGTAGCCGAGACATGTCTTAGAGGGATAATAAATGTAATTCAAGCAGCTCTACAGCATGGAAAGTTACTACTTTATACCTACCACTTTACTCATTACATCAAAATTTTGATATAGACGTGTATACTCTAGTTATTTTTACACCCAGTCCACACATTTAGATGTGGATAGTAATGTTCGGTGCCGTCAAATGCCTTGATTGAGCATGCTGTATTCACATCGTGACCTAGTTTATCTTGAGTTTCAGCGAATGCCCATTTTATTATTGGGGTTATATTTATAAACCACAATGAAAGTTGAACAACAAGCCACTCAAGAGTTAAGGTATTTACGAAAACTGCCAAAGGGAGTATAATCAAGGCTGGTGATGTCAAAAAAAGATACGATAGATAAATACCAAGGATCATCCAGAATCCATGGCCCAGAGTACGACATGGGTTTATAATATACCCAGGCTTCTAGCACTGGATTAGAAATGATTATAGGATCCATCAGTATCGAAGGCACTGAGATCGGTTTCATCACCAGTGTTGGGTGAGTCACTGAGATTGGGTGAGGATTGCTCCACTTTATGGCAATCGAGCATAGAAGAATCTGGAGCAGCGTGTTCATCACAGCTAAATCCACTTCTGCTTTTGTATCCGATTGGTGCACCAAGCGTATAATATATATAAACTCCCCCTTTTATACAACGAACGATGAAACAACCATAGGTACTGAAACCTATTCAAAGCCACCATGGCCGACTATTACCAAGGAAATCCAGCCCAGAGCCGCAAACGATAAGATCTACGGCAAGCTCTGTATTAGAATACGTAGACCATAACTCGTTTAAAGTGCTTTGTACCGTCTGCGACGGTGATGGTGGCGGCGATTCTGCTTACTCAAGCTGCCTTGCCAACCCTCCTGCAGTAAGGAACAATGTACTGAGGACCACAGTTGCTAGTCGCATAGTGATGAGTGGTGACGGAGGTGCAAATTGGTGAGTGGGGCAATAATAACGTTTATCACAGCGGAGTGAAAGATGGAACAACAAAGAAGATAGTATTGATTAGAGCCGTAACTATATATCTACTGTTAAGATCAGAAAAAGGAAACTCGAAACCAGGTATCACTTTATAAGCAGAGAATGGGAATGGATATAAAATAGGGAAGAATAGCCGGATATTTATGTCGCAATTGGACAGCTGCAGCTAACAGTCGAGGTGCTCACCATGATTTTAGTGGTCCGAATAAGAAAACTATTGCTGATAGTGCATGGAAGATGCGAAGTCCCTAAATTTTTGACTCGGAAGCAGAAAACGAAAAGAGGGTGGCTACTTCCACACCAGTAGAGAGAAGAGACTTGTCCACATTGCAAATGATATATGACACATCATCTATCACGGTGTCCTTTTACCGAGTCCTCTGTTGTTCCTTCATAAGGAAGACAATCAACTGTTGTAACGTTGCACTCTCGCTGAAAATGGAAAGCGCAGCTAACTTGTACTTTAGCAATAGGAGCGATTAAGCCGGGGGGGGGGGGGTTTTCCCCTATATTTTCATCCCCTCCCCCTGGTATCTAAGGTTGACATGGCCAACATAAATTCAGGCATGGTCGTTTATTGGATAGACCACTACATGTAACATAGAGTGTACGTCAGAGGGCATGCGGTGGAAGTTGAGTAGTAAAAAAGGACAAGTGCACCATCCATCGCATGGGGGTAGGGTATATCACTGCGAATAGTTGAATGGTTGAGTCTGGGTACTCCATTCACTTCTAATGCCCCAACGTAAATAAACCTTCCGATGTTGATTCTACAGATGTAATGTATGAATTATGACATCATGACAGTTGGGGGGCTTTTCAACACTCACTGATTAACTGAACTTGTCTCAGAGGCCGAGGCTGAAAGGGACAATAGAGAATACGATTACTTAAGTGTCAATCACTTTTGGCAGGGTGGTACCTGTATCACCAAATTTGCCAAACTCGTGATAGTTGAAAAGTCCCCCAACTGTCATGATGTCATAATTCATACATTACATCTGTAGAATCAACATTGTAAAATATATTTACGTTGGGGCTTTGGTGGTGAATGGAGTATCCAGGGCCATCCGTTCAGCTGTCTGCAGTGATCAATCCTACTCTCAGACAGTGGATGTTGAACCCGTCCTTGTGTACTACTCAACTTCCACCGCATACCCTCTATGTTACATATAGTGGTCTATCCAATAAACGACCATTCCTGGATTTATGTTGGCCATGACCTTCGATACTATGGCGGAAGATGGAAACACAGGGAAAGTAATGACCCGGCTTAATCGCTCCTATTGCTAAAGTACAAGTTAGCTGCGCTTTCCGTCTGTAGCGAGAGTTTCACAAAACCACATTTGATTGCCCTTCCTACGAAGGAACAACAGAAGACTTGGTAAAAGGGCACCGTAATAAGCGATGTATCATGTGCAATGCGGATGAGCCCCCTATCTCTACCGGTGTGGAATTAGCCACCCTCTTTTCATTTTCCGCTTCCGAGTCAAAAATTTAGGGACTTCGCATCTTCCATGCACTATCAGCAATAGTTTTCTTATTCGGACCACTAAAATCATGGTGAGCACCTCGACTGTTAGCTGCAGCTGTCCAATTGCGATATAAATATTCACACATTCTTCCCCATTTTATATTCATTCCCATTCTCTGCTTATAAAGTGATACCTGGTTTCGTGTTTCCTTTTTCTGGACTTAACATCAGATATTTAGTCACGGCTCTAGTCAATACTAGCCTCTTTGTTGTTCCATCTTTCACTCCGCTGTGATAAACGTTATTATTGCCCCACTCACCAATTAGCACCTCCGTCACCACTCATCACGATGAGACTAGCAGCTGTGGTCCTCAGTATGCTGTTCCTTACTGCAGGCGGGTTGGCAAAGCAGTTCAAGGAAAAAGCGCCATCGTGTAGCACGTTACGAAGTACTGTAGACAGTTTATGGCCTGAGCATTCTGATGCAAAAGTTATTCAATGCGGTTTTGAATTGGCTTTTGGTGGATATTCTTTGACAAGGTATGAGCGGAAACATTACGGTAGCTATAGTTGTTTCGTCGTTCAGCATGTGGAAGATGTATTTTTTGCTTACTATCAGCCTGATAAACCAATGGTATACGAAAGCAGAAGTGGATTTACCTGCTATACATTTGAGAATTCAGATGAGCCTTACCTCACATGCGTGTTCATGCAGGACCTCCCACTCGATCTCCCTGACGATCCCAACGCTACTGACGAAGCCAATCTCATTCCTGAAGATACTAACGGGCCCGATATCAATTCCTACATCAGTGCTTGAAATGGGAAAATATTATAAATTAATGTTGTACTCGGGGTCATGAATTCCCAATGACATTAGAATTTTAAATATTTATTGCCTCATGAGGCTTCTTCCTCCGCCTTTTACTCTGGTGTCTCAATAGAATCTTACTTCGGGTGCCGTACAGGTGATACCTCACGGAAGGGTGGGAGGAGGTGGGGTAAATCCAGAATTTTACAACTTTTTAATTGATTTTTCAGGTACTGCTACTTCAAGTGTTGAAAGTGTACTATTTGTGAGTTCAATTATGCATAACTTGTGTCGAATGTAGTATTTATTGACTAACAATATAATAAATAGTGAATAATTACAGATAATCCCCCCACCCTTCCGCGAGATAACACCTGTACGGCACCCGAAGTAAGATTCTATTGAGGCGCCGGGGCCAAAGGAGGAGGAAGAAGCCTCGTTTAACATCAACCAATAAAGTTTATGCTATTCAGAGGGTGGTTGAAGTATATGCTTGTAGACTACATTGCGGGTGTACATACCCTCGTATTCCAAAATGCTTCCACTCGTCACCACAATAGAAATTCCCACCATGCCGGTAACTCTTGATAATGCCATGCGTGGCTGGTAGGCGATAAAATTAATCAAGGGCAAATGGACAGTGAGGGTGATGATAGCCAGGGGCTTGGTGTACGTAGGTGGAGAAATCAAACGTCTGCAGTTGTGCAGATCTGCAAAACTAAAATATATCATATATTGATGTATCTACTAATCTCATCTGTATCCTGAGATATGCCAGTTTGAGAACCCGATGGGCTGAGACTGATATGCATTATGACCCGATCATGGTTCTTGTAAACATAATTGTATAGGTAATTTACAGCAACCATTGCGTCTTTTTTCATTTTAACATTGATGTGGGCATCATATTTCACACACGGTCAGGGATTATGAGTCACAATTCAGCGGTTATTTATTGCGACTTCCATATTGCCATGGTAAACAATGATATCTTCGGTACAGAATATCCAGTAACATGGGTACCCATCATTGGAGTCCACGGTCATGAACTTAAAATGTTTCAGGAACTTCTTAGAGCATTGTTCATTACACATACATATGATAGAGAGAATAGGAGCCCCGCATGGCCCATGAATCATCATCGTCATTGTCATGGTGGAAAACGCACATGTATTCTTATGGGGGTTTTTTTCTGGAATTTGATGAATCAGTTGCTGGTCTTCAATCATAACTTTTCAGGCTTCGATAATGTAATAGGAATTGGATCCCAAGTGCGAGTAAGCACACAACTTTGTGAAGAAGGGAACTTGTGAGTAGGCAATAAAACCTTTAAATTAAAGGAGTATGTTTTTTATTCATAAGGAGCCTTTTTCTGCTGGGTACCTGATACCCTTATATAGATGGTAAGCGGCTAAATCAAATAGTAAACAAAATCCTCTACATCTACAAAATGTAAACAATTTCTCATGGTGCCATATCATTAGTCAGTCGGCTCCATGTTGGAAGCACAAGACCAACGAGAGTCCGGCATGGTGGTATCACCATCATCCGGAACCTCCTGCCTTGTGTTCATCAAATCAAAGTCCTCAGAGGGAAGTTGGTCTTCCTCTTTTGAGGATGCCACTTCTTCCCGTTGCAATCCGAACCATAAAGCAGAACCACATTTGTCTAGTTTTTGAACTTGGCTAAAATCCAACCGAAATCCACTAAATTGTGCAACATTCTTATGCCAGAGGTTGCCCTTCCTTTAACACGGTATTGAACTGGTACAGTAACTTAAAGACTGGTCACTTGACTTTTGAAGATAAGCACCACATGGGACACCCTTCCAAGGAGACCCACAAACTTTATGGTGACACCATTGAAGAGTTAGTTAAGCTAGACCCATTCAGGACTCTGGGGGTGCTTATGAAGGAGGCAAAGACCACCATGATTGATGTTTGGCACGTCTTCCACAACCGGGTGGGATATTGCTCATTGGTTACTGGCTAGATTCCCTATGCCTTGACACCTGAGCTCTGGGAGGATCGCCGAAACTTCTGCCACTATTTCCTTGGCTGTTTCTGGGAACTAACCAGCTCAATTATAAATAACATCATAACCTGTGATGAAAATTGGGTTTAACTTAAAAGCCCCCAAGCTGACACTGGTCGAAAAGTATGGGTCCCAAAACATATTGATAAATGCTGGTGTACCATTGTTCAGCCATGGTAGACCTTGAAACCATGAAAAGTTTTGAATACTGTATTCCTTAGTGGAACTGGTATTTTTCATACTATGTACAGTACTGACAACATTAAGGTCGCCATTTCCTATTACAACAAAACTTGTGTCAAACCAATGACTGAGGAATGACAGAGAGGACATCCAAAGTCACCCACTTCTCGTAACAACCTCCACCACGACAGTGCTAGACCTCACATATCCCGCGATAGCAAGACCCATATGAAAGACCTTGGACTCAAACTGCTTGAAGCACCATTCTGCTCTCCTGACCTTATACCATGCAGCCTTTAGTTGTTCCCGCGTATCTAGAAAAAGCTGGAGGGTAATTTTTTTTTTAAAATGTTGATGAGATTATAGGGGTATATAACGAAGTCCTTGGATCTCTACAGCCGAGATACTTTCACCAATACTTTGATGAGTGGTTCAAGGGGATTCAAAGGATACTTAACAACAATGTTAATTAATATCAATATAATCTCGTTTTCATGAGGATGGAAAAAATGCACTGAGAAATATATGGTAAATACTTCGTTTATTCTTATATCCTGCTCGATTATTACAATCCCACAGAATATGTTACAGGATAAGCACTGGAGTTTGAGTCGTAAAAATACCTAAACTTAACATGGCACGTTCTACGAGTAGAAATAATTTTCCGTGTACGGATAAGGAAGACAGTGTAGAATTGGAATCCAAAGCTTGATCCAATTTGGCAACAAGTTGCTGCCTGAGGATCAGTACATGGTGGCCTAACTCCAAAAGGACAAAATAAAACGGTACTATTTAATAAGATATAGCCAGAGAACGAAAGTTAGAAGGAATATCCTTACGTCTCAGAATACACAAGGAGACAAGCATATCGTAAGGAAATACCTTATGTGTGGATAAAGAAAAACTTGACCAGAGAACAAACCTCTAGATGTACACAGAAACTGTCAATTTAAAATAAATAAAGCGTAATCTGACAAAAGTGAATAAACAAATTGATGGGAAAAATAATCACGTAAATAAGGATATAAACATTTAACATTGTAATGTCATCGGGAATCCATGACCCGGAGTATGTCATTAGTTTATAGTATATCCGCCTTTCAAGAATCTGACTCGTCGCTGGTATAAATATCCAGATCTTCATTAGAACCGTGGGATCTTTCCGAGTAATTACCCTCGCCTTCCACTTTGACACTACACAGGAGGTAACTACAACGATCATTTCGTCTATGATGTTTACTACAATTTAGCTCATCCACCCAATGGTATTCCATTGGTTTATCTTCATCATAATTAACGTAAAACATTTCATCCACATAATAAGCGACCAAACAACTATAGGTACCGTAACGCACCTCAGTCCAGCTTGCCAGACTATCACCAACGAATTGCAATTCGAAACCGCATACGATAACTTCCGCTTCAGGATACGAGTCCTTTAAACTGTTTACAGTTCTTTCTAGCGTCTGCGACGATGGACCTTCCTCAAGCTGCTTTGCCAACCCGCCTGCAGCGAGGAACAACATACTGAGGACCACAGTTGCTAGTCTCATAGTAATGAGTGGTGACGGAAGTGCTAATTGGTGGGGAGCAATAATACTGTTTATCACAGCGGAGTGAAAGATGAAACAACAAAGAGGCTAGTATTGACTAGAGCCGTGACTAAATA
>JANBPY010000110.1:0-17759 GCA_027577015.1 Dispira parvispora
GGCTTGTCCGTTAAAGTGTAAGTATTGGTATTGGTATTTTTGAAATAGATATGGGCGATCTTATGAAGAGGAAAGGGGGGAATTAGAGTACAGTTGATATAACGATATCGTTTAATGTAGCTGTACTCACTAGTGGAAACGTATGTTGACAGGATCTATTTACTAACCTTATTCTGTGTCGTGATATTTTTTTATGTGGGCCCTATGAAATGCTGTTGTTGCTAGCACACATCATGTGAGAATGACACGGACAGATGAATCATTCCATTGTTAGATAATGATAACTTTGGTAGTCTCAAACA
Organism: Dispira parvispora; assembly: GCA_027577015.1. NCBI lineage: Eukaryota > Fungi > Kickxellomycota > Dimargaritomycetes > Dimargaritales > Dimargaritaceae > Dispira > Dispira parvispora. Next base: position 303 of record JANBPY010000110.1, read on the forward strand.
GTGCGTTTACTTTATCAAACTTGGACATAGTGACAAAAATACGGTTACACAAAATAAAACAAGGCAATTCTCCTATTGATACAATAGTTGAAGTTGACTAAAAAAAGGTGCTCTATTCATCCCAAATCAATTGTCCGCGGTATGTTGGTGGTTGTTTCTGGGAATCCCCGTTAGACCGTCCGGGTGAAGATTTTGCCGGTTGGGATGAAGCCGTGGAAGGTTGGGGTCCCCAATAATTGATAGAAGTAGGCCGTGGGTTCCTTTTTTTCTGATCGCGCAACATAGACTCCCGAACTTGGTGTTCCATACGGCTGCGTCGGTGTTGTCGTAATCGTTCTTCTTGAAGTGCATCCATAGCCCGTTTGTCTTCCTGCCGGGCTTCCTTTTGGCGTAACCGCTGTTTTTGCCGTTTGGTAAGCGGAGGTGGCTCTCTACTTGTCGTTTCCGTAAAGGTACGAGCGGCTCGTTGCAAAGGCCTCTGGGTGGTGGGCACTACGCGCAGAACGCGAACGGGGGGCTTCTTGGATACTACATTGTCGTCTGGGTGAGCAAGCAAAGATTCCTCGTTATCACTGCCTTCGGTTGATGCTGTCGAGTCTTCGCTACTGTTGAGTAACTGTTGTACATTTCGACCACGGACAGACGTAAATACTGTTTTGGGTGGTCTAGACTGAGGGTTGGTAAGCGGTTGGTGTTTGGTCTTCTTGGAACGGTTGCGTTTATCCGACTTGCGGTTCGTTTGCGATGCCGACGATTTTTTGTCTGTGCTTTGGGTAGAGTGGTCGGCATCCGAATTCAGAGTTTGGGAGTTGTCAATCGCTGTCGGGGGTGAACTATTGTTGGCCTTGGTGGATTCTGCTGATGCCGAGACAACGTTTGGCTGGTCCTGAATGGTGTTTCCGCGACGACCACGGCGGGCTTTCTTTGGCTTTTTACCGGCCCCTTTGGTTGGTGGTGCATTGGAAAGATTTGGTTCACGTCGCTGTGGATTTTTGGGAGGTCGGTGTGAAGATGACGAAGAACTGGTTCGTGTACAGTACAGGTAGCTACCGGCGACTGCTACCGTCAAACCTAGTGCAGCCCATTGCCACATGGTAGGAGAAAGTAGAAATGAGATATTTTCGAGGCCACCAGTTGTTGTGTAATGTAAGGGAAAAATAACGCAAATTGACAGCGAAACACGCTAAGGAGTAGGTTCGAAAGTATTGGAGAGTAATGAGCAAACTTTAAAGGATGTAAAACCCTGCGAGGTTTCAATCGCTTGCCATGGTTATAGAGAAGCGAACCTGGGGGAAATTTTTGTAAGTCACAAAGTAATATGGGACGATAGTGATGCGCAAATTATGGAATACCAGTGGGTAATCAAATTTTGGCTGATCAAAGGTACGCTGGAAGTTTATACATAATTTTATTTTAAAAATTGCTTGATAAATTGTTGATTGCGACGAGATGGTGTATGTTTTAGTTTTAATTCTACGTTTTCTCGCTGTAGATTTTGTCCAAATATAAACAGGTTAAACCAAGTCAAACTTGTCATCATCATTGTTGTGGAGTGATCCGCCAGTATTAGCGAACCTGTTTACACTCAAAAAAACTCAAGGTGGAAAAAATAGGACCGTCGTTAGGTCTAGGAACATCATTTTGTTCAGCAGTCAACCCACGATGTAGTGTGCGCATGGGGGGGGGTTTTGAAAAAAAAAGGTTTTTATTAATCTGATACTTTAATGGTCAACACCACTAAAATCCATAGTGGTAAACATGTGTGGAAAGCGGGGGGGGGTATTACTTGTTACACCTTTCGGTATGTGTGGCAAATTTTACCAAGTTAAAACAACGTTTCAGTTACCCAGTTCTCTGGGAGCGGTTCTTCCCGATGCTCACCCAGGATAACTGCAGTGCTTGGCTGCAAGGGATTGAGGTACTGCTGGGCAACCCGGCGTACATCACCTTGATTGACCTTGAGATAGGCCTCCCGCCGTTCTTGACGCATAGCGTCGGTGATTCCCGACGTAAACAAGGCCATTCCTTCTTCAAATACCGATAAAGGAGCATCGATGCTGGAAAACAAGGATAATTTCGCCTCGATCATTTGGGCATCCGTAAATTCGAATTGTACGGCCCACTCAGCAGCTTTAGCAAAAGTTTCTACTGACCTCACAGGATTGGGATCCCGATAAGAATAGAACGAAAACAATCCACTTTGACTAGCGAATTGAGCTCCTCCCCCGTAGGCACCGTTACGTTCCCGAATTTCTCGGTGCAAAAAGTGCGTGGTCATGAGTTTAGCTAATACCTGCAAGGCAGGTCCGTCGGGGTGGGCAAACGGCACAGTGCGTATACACTTGGAACTGTAATTGGAGGCAAACGGCATCGGGTAGTATTTCTGTACATAGTTCGGGGTAAAATCTGAGATTATCGCGTCATTCGTTTCTGCTTCGGTCACTGCTGCAGGGAAAGTCTCCAGGAAGTGGGATAGTTGTTCTTGATTCATGGGAACCGCCGCGCTGTCCGTGGTGAGCGCTACTCTAAGGGTGGATTTACCCAGAACATAAGCCGCAATCCTTTTTAACTTATCTGCCACCGGTGTCAGGTCTTGCTGAGTGGCTAGCTCATTCAAGAAGATGAGTTGTTTCAATCCATCGTAGAGTTCGGTCAGTTGAGCCGACGGCAGCAAGTGGGCGGCCGCCAAATTACGGGCCACCTGGTGTCCGCTATCCGCCACGCTGTTCCATAGACTCGATGCACTACCTGTGATAAGTGTGCGCAACCTCTCGGTTTGGTAAAAATCGGTTTCCTGGAGAACTTCCTGAAGAATACGGTACATGTGAGGCACATCGGCATCCAGGCAGTGACTACTCATCACAATCCCTTCGGTAAACCGCATGGGGTCTTGTAGACTCAGACTCATTTGGGGTGAAAAGTTCACTCCACCGGTATAGAGACGAATCTCCTGGTCCAATTCGGCCATGGCATGACGAGTGGTACCACACGAAGTCAGTGCCCCGCAAAAGAGCGGCAGGTAAGGGCGGAGATCTTTGGGTAGTCCCGGAAATGTGTTGATAGCCCGCAGGTAGGATAAACCATTGGTGGCTGTAACATTCCACTGGGTGGGGCACGACGCCACGGAACGGTGGTCCAGGGACACGGTGCGGGACCGCGGGGGAATATCGGCGAGGCTTAAGGTGGGTAAACACGACAGGTCCTGGGGTTTCTCCTGGGCTTCCAATAATTCTTTACCGCGGACAAAGTACTGCGTAGCCATCTGCGGGGTGAGTTGGTCCACTTTGGTTTGGAGTCGCTGTGCTTCAGCTTCAGATTGTTTTTGATAAAACTGGGAATCCGGTTCCATGGTGAATACCAAAGACTGCGGGTTATTCAAAAAGTACCGTTCCACCAACGATTCAAAATGTCTACCTTCCGCCAATCGTTTTTTAAGCTGGGCTATCCGATGGTTCACCTCCATCAAGTCAATGGGGTTGTGCCCTTGGAACCAACCCCCCGATACACTTTGCATCAACTGTAAACCGAAATCGGACGTCTTGTGCTTGTAACCCATCTCCAGTAGATGGATCAAAGCCTGGATATTCTTGTCGGGGAACCCATCTCGGGCTACCTGCTCAAACACTCGGTGGATCTTGTCTTGGATGACACCATGGTCCGCCGTCTTGACTCCCTGTAACCCCACGGAAAACGAAGTGGTGGTACAAAATGGATTATACCCAGTATTGGGGGAGTAGTCCGCGCCCAGATTACTATCAATCAGGGCCTGATGCATGGGGGTGGAGGCTCCCGACAGCAATAAACGAGAAAGGAACCCCATGGAAAATGACTGGTCCACGTCACGGGCATCGTTGGCCAAGAAACTAAGGGAAATTTTCGACTGCTTATCCTCAGGACAGGAATGATCCAATGGACCGTATTCGGTTACCCGGTGGAGTTTACGAGTTAGGGATGGGGTCCCCCAGGTGTGATCAGTCTCGATCCGCCCCAGAGGGGAAATGACCCGATCAATTCTTTGTAACTGCGGGGCCAAGGGAAAATTTCCATAGGAAAAAAACCGAGCGTTACTTGGGTGGTAATGCCGGCGGTGGAAGTCCACCAGTCGCTCGTGGGTCAAGTCAGTAATATAAGCGGGGTCACCCCCGCTTACATATTGGTAGGAAGTTCCCGGATAAAGAGCCTGTTGGGCACGCGTAGCGAAAAGGCTAGTGGCATCCGAAAAGGCACCTTTCATTTCGTTATACACCACCCCTTTAAAGGTCCAAGGGGAGCTACTGTCGTGGGTATCCTCCCGCTCAATACGCCACCCTTCTTGCGCAAAATCAAGTGGGTGCAATAACGGGTGAAATGCGGCGTCTAGGTAAACGTTCTGAAGATTACCATAGTCCACGGCATTCTGTGTGGAAAATGGATATTGGGTGTAGTCATGCGCGGTCCAGGCGTTCATAAAGGTGGACATGGAACGATTGAGCATCTTGAAAAATGGGTCACGCACGGGATACTGGGCGGAACCGCACAGGGCCGTGTGCTCTAGAATATGAGATACTCCGGTGCTATCTTTGGGCGTGGTGTTAAACCCCACGCTAAACACATTGTTCGGATCGTCACGGGTAACGTGCAGATATTGAGCCCCAGTAGCCTGGTGTTCCAAACGCACGGCCATCAATGATATTTCGCTCACCTGGCGAATTTCCTGGACTTGGAAACCGTGGATCACATTGCCGGGCGCAAACTCGTTACGCAGAAGGTTAAAATCTACCTCACTTGTAGTTGTCGTGGCTAATGTCCGCCGATTGCCACAACGTGGTGGACCACGACTGGGCATAAGAAGCGGTCGCGCCAGGCGAAGTATAGGATAGCGGGCATTACGTAGACGTGGAAACATGGCGGTAATTGGAAGAGGTCAACTCAGACGAGCGTCTCAGAAGAATCTCAATCCGAAGAGGGAATCCAAAGGTAGAATGGAAACAAGAACAAGAAAATTACAACAATAAAAAATAATAAAAATTCAAGACAGTGGAATTCAATTCTTTGCCTCGATTTCAATCAAGGTCACTCCTCTTTATCACTTCATGAACTTTTTTGGGGAAGGTAGGGAAAATATTCTCACTGGAAGGTCTGAGAATTTGGGACGGTTTGGCCGGTATTTTCCCCCCAGTACAGGGGAATATCTGCCGGATTTAACTGCATCCCATACAAACACTCATATTGGTTATGCTGTTAGTACTTCATTTAAATCTACTTCTACAGAATATGAATCGTAGCACTAGGGTGACCTAGACAATTATTAAATGATCAATACACATATTATATCCCCCATTCTCTTCCTTTATAGATTAGTGCTTATAAATAACTTCCACGGTTGCCCAGTCACCTTGCTATACACATTTTAACCCAGCAATAACAGGGTTGGATAATCATTTTGCCCTACCTCCTCCACCCACCCGCCCATAGAAGTACAGTAGACAAGAACAAGGTAGGAATAAATTGAAAAAGTACAGTGAATCTATTGATAGAAGCTTGACCAGTTTAAATATTGCAATGGGGGGACGGGGTGGCATTCCATGTAGTGGAGGACCAAACACCTCCAGAAGATTTTGACTAGATGCACACAATTTGGGATACCCTGGATGCTGGTAAAACCATCTTACAAACCCTCCCTGGTCTTGTGCTCTCAGTGTCATCGAGTGTACCGAGCATCGCAATATCAGTGTCCAATTGGGGTTTTTGATCACATGTATATTCCTAAAAACCCTGATGGTTTCTTCCTATTGAAACCATCAATATCTATATTAACAGATTTTTCCAATAAAACAACACATTTTCAATAACCACTGCAGCTGGTTATTCTACAGCATTCACATAATTTTCACTGAAATGCATTTTGCTCCAAATCGCTATACAGCTAAAGAAAAATCACCTATTTCTCAACAGATTTTATACTGCATGTTTATCGGTTACTGTGGCCATGAGAAGGGTTAGCCCAATGACTTCCTGTATCATATTTTTTAATTTAATAACACAACCGAACGTACCCAGCAGTCTCATAATGCCATGTACACCATTTTGGCATTCGTGAATGGAAGTGGGCCATGTGATGCAACTATCAGTAGGCAGATACCGAAATTTTTATACAAGTTGGTATTTTTCTCCCAAGGCCATTATGAAAAATGAAAAACCCTTGCTAACTCTGCATTCGACTAACTTCCAACAGGTCATACGATGTGAAGTGGCTCACCGTTCTCTACTTTTCAATGGTATATATCCTACTGAATCATTACCTTGGACCTGTGACCCTTCCCTAACTTCAGGGTACCTTACCCTAAACAAAGTAAACAATTTTTTTGCGTGAGATTGTACCGGCGCTGCGTGGTCAGCCAAACACCATTAATGAAGCACTCCTTGCCTCTTCATTTTTTTCGTTTATACGTTTCCGGCAATATGGTCCTTGAGTTACATCTTCCTTTAATATACTTGGAAAATTGGGTAAGAGTCAAAATAGATCTGGGACGCAATGGTATATGAAAAAAAGGAACAGCCAAAAACCCTCAGTGAAATGAAGTGTGACTTGAACTGTTCCCATATATTGGGTATTTTCTTATTTCGGGTACCTCATAAACTGGCCGTACTGAAGTGCTTCTTACTTTTTGACAAGAGAGCAGCATATTAAATGTATACTTCAAATTGCTTTTAGGATCGTGCCCCTTTGGGTGTGGGTATGTCATCCACCACAAAGAGCAAAGCAGCGAGGGGGTAGTACGTACGCTCCACTTTTAATTGCATGGGGCAGCGAACAAGCGTGTCACATTTGCATATCTAGTAATGAAAAGCCCTTGGAAGTGACCGTGCCTAATAATGTCTTAGGAAAGAAATCTGGGTACCTTCCATACTGGTACCAATCATAAAGGTGCTAATACACCAAGGAATTTAGTGACAATGTGTTACTGCGTACAAACGGTGGGAATGAGACGGATGTTTTCTCTCTCTAGTCGAGATCGGGTAGGATGCCGCGCACAATCAAATAGGGAGGTCGCCACCGATAACTAATCGGTTCAGGGAACGGGCGAATAATGGGACCGGAGTTCGCTTGGGTTGCACACCCAGACAATAACGGGCACCGATATTAAAATGTACAGCTAAGGAATTTAGGTGCTGTTTCCTACTTTAAATTATTTATGGGTCATCACCCACCACCGTTTGACAGGAAAATATAATTGACAACTCCTGTGCTTGAAAGACCGGACTGTGTAGCAGTATAAAATCTAGGTCAAATTCGCACCTGCAATTACCCATATCCCGCAACTTCTCTTATCTATATATACCTTTTTACTCTCATTTGGTATAGCCACAAGCTAGTTTAAAAGTGGATGTCGCCAATTTCCTTTTAATTTTTTTCTCCGCAGAATTCACTGACAAGTCTCTTAAGCGATTACTTGGTGGTGTATTACCTTGGCATCCCACCGGTTTCTTTATCTTATATCTGATTATTACACACTGGCTGTGCTTTAGCTTTATAGTTATCATTTCAATACTACTGCCCTTCAAGCTATTCAAAATGAAAATCTTCGTAAATATCGTCACGTTGGCCGTACTCGGCTTTCCCGTCCCGACACTCACTGCACCTTCCGAATGTCCCAAAAATCCTTTAATGTTTAAAGCTACTTTGGTGAATATTACCGGCGAGTCCCAACTCGGCACCAACATCGAAGGAGCCGCCACTGACAAAGCTGGTAATTTTTACACTGCCAATTTTGGCAATGACACGAACGCCATTGCTAAGTTGAACTCCAACGGTACCTTGTCTTTGGCCTATCATGACAAAAATGGCAACACTTGGTTTAATTCGATCCGTACCATAAAATCGGAGACAGCTAATAGCAGTTTTGTCATGTTCGCTGGTGACATAGCTGGCCATCGGGTGGTCAAGATTGAAGGATTAGCTGACAACAAACCGAAAGCGACAGACTTTTGCAAGGACTCGAAAATGTTGCAACCCAATGATATGGCGCTAACTTCCGACGGAAATTTGTACCTTTCGGGTATGAACTACACCGCTACGAGCACAGTGGGTAGTGGGGACCTGTGGTGGTGCAAAGCTGATGGGAAAGCGGCACTCTTGGACAAACTCCATCGGACCAATGGTATTGAAGTGAGTCCCAATAATATATACCTGTATCTATCCGAGTCTGTTAATGTCGATGGTGCTGTTACCGAAAACCGTATTATGCGTTATGAAATTGATGCAGAAACTGGGGTGAAGTATGAAAACAAAGTGCCCAAGAAAACTGTATTTGTGGACTTTAAACAACTCGATGGAACGCAAGCCACCGATATCGACGGTATGCGTTGTGACGAGAAGGGCAGACTATTTGTGACACGTAATGGGTTGGGTGAAATCGCCGTATTTAGCCGAGATGGTTGTTTGTTAGCCCGTATTGAGGTACCTGGCATGAAGTCGGTAAAGAACCTGGAATTTAGTGGCGCGAAGGGAAATATCCTCCATATCGTAGGTGTTTGCGACAAGGGCAAGGGAGCAAGGAACGATACAGCTGGCATGGGATGTATTGCCACCTGGAACCGAGCAAGCGTAGGTCTGGAGTGGTCTCAGCTCTAGTCATTGTGATAATTGTATTTGATGGGTATCAACATTATGTTTGTATTACTAAGTACAGCAATCTCAATGCAGGCACATTTGTACTGCTGTACAACCGATGCAGCAAAATACTCCATTGATCGGTGTTGTAAAGCCACATTGGGATGACTTAACTATCGTGCACCATTGTGAATAGCGAACGATTTTTTTTGAAATCTATCAAATGACTTGTGTGATAAGTTTATTAGTGAAAACTTTGGCGTAAAGAAAAATGATTTTGTTGACAAATACCTTTCACTGTGTCTATCGGCAAGGATGCTATGCTTATTTTAATGTGCTCAAATCCTGTTGATACAAATAGTGTTCCTTATTCTTTTTTTTTTCACTCAACATCGGTAATAAAAAAATAGTATGTTCCGCCCGGAAGTTTTCATTCCCATTGATATCTAGGTTGTCCTGTGCTGCTAATGTCTAGAATCTCAGAGTTGGCGAAAGTCGTGTTGCGAGTTTAATATTCTGGTCGCAGAATTGTGTTCGTTTTCGGGTTATATCTTTAGCCAATTTGTTATTTTCATGGCATATTTGACAGGTCTCAAGTTTGTTAACACATGTGCCACTATAATGAAACCATTTTCTAACTTTTTTTTCGTATGTCTTGATTACTATTCTTTTTAAATGAATTGCTCACGGAAAACTCATTGAAAGGTAAAAGAAAAATGGTCTTCCCAAAACCCTTCGCGTTTGTTACATCATGAAAGCACTGCATGCCCAAGTAGTATTTTAACAAATAATATGAGAGATAATCCAATTTTCATGAAATATGGCCTTTCCATGTTAGCGTTTGGCAAAAAAAAAACTAAAATACAAGCTCCACACTAACTCGCCTGGTTTGTTGGATCCAAGCAGTGTGGCTACCAACGATTTACTACCTTCCGCCCCTTGTTTGGCCTGGAGGGGAGTTTGGCTTTGCTATCTTGCTGTGGACGCTTGCCAGACTTCGTTAATGAAGGTTCCTCGTCACTGGAGTCAGATGGTGTCGAGTAGTCACTATTATAATTTAGAGGTGTACGAGCTTGAGATGTGCCGGGAATCGGACGATCAGTGGCACTGTCGCTTCCTCGTACTCCCTTATTGTGGTGGGATGTGGACCCCAATCTTGAGGTTCCAGGTTTCGTTGGCGACTGTTGTTCTTTCCAGGATTGGATAACGTAGCGCATTCGGGTACTCTTGTGGCCAAGGAACTTTTGTGGGAGCCAAGGTGTGCCGAAGCCAGTGCCTAAACTAACCGTATCCGCACCAGGTGAAAAGAAATCCAAGAGTGTACTATGGGGGGAGGCGGATGATGAAGCGGAACCTTCCGACTGTGTTGGAGGACGTTGATATACTTTTCTCAGAATGGGTACGATAAGTTGGTCCAGCTTTTCCTGAGGCCATGCCAACCGCGGTATTAGATAATCCCTCAACCCATCCAAGTCAGGGTAGCCCCACTGAAATATGGTGTCGTCTTTGCTCACGACGGGGTGCACGTATGCGCTTTGCACGTCAGGGTCCGGGAAGACCTCTGGCAGCTCTAACTTGGGGGCTAAACGGGCCAGTCGTTGTTTTATGGTGGTGGGCTGGCGACTGGGCGAATTACCAGGTAGGGTAACTAATGGGTCTGCCACTTCCCTCCACCATTCTTTGAAGTTTTGCAGGCCTTCGTACCCGGGCCACTCGTGCACGATTTCCAAAGCGGTTACCAGGCCTACTCCAGCGATACCCTCTGTGTAATCACTGCCCATCAGATAAGCCAGTTGAATTAGTTTGTCACGGTCGATTGCCAGCTCTTTGCGAAGATCGAGCCACCGGTAATACTCCACGTGCTTATCTTGGTGGAACATGTGACGGTAAACGCGATCTCCGCCGAATAAAAACACGTCGCTATCGTCGGTGACAATTCCATCCACCAGTTGGAGTCGTACCAGTTCGGCGCATTCCGCTTCCGCTTCAGAAGGAGCCACAATAAATGGGATGCCGAAAAGGCGCAAAAGAGTCATCACATCCTCCACGATTTCCTGATCGATCCCGCCAGCTAAACGTTCCTGGTTAGCACGTGTCCGTTGGAGCTGGGTAAGTTCCGTAGACAGGCCCTGCTCAATCGCGGAAGAGCCACGAAGAGTCACTTCTGCTGCGAACTTGGATGCCTGGGGCTCGTCGGCCTCCTCGGGTTGGGGAATAAATTTCAACGGGGAAGGGGTAGAAGCATAATGGGCAGCCTTAGGAGAACCGGTCTGGGGAGTATCTATTTTCTCTGAAGCAGGTTCCGGCGGCTCATCCTCCAATGTCTGGCTAGATTCACGCCTCTGTTCGTTCTCTATGGGCGGGGAATTAGCCACCGGCTGCAGTATTGACGATTGTACCAAAGAATACCAGTCGACTTTGTCGTCGTCTACGTCGGACGAGGCTGAATAGGCACTGGGTAAATCAACTCTGTCTCGGATCTCGGTCATAATTGCTGCGGGGGTATCGCCCACCGGTGAAGTACGAGGGCTATTTCGCTGTGGGATAGTTTGATCAGGAACATCGGTGCCTGGAATGATATCATGATGCTCATTCGACTTTGATAGTCCGTGAGCCCGATCCATAAAGGCGCTGTGTGAGGTTAACAGGGTGGATGGTGTCGAAGAGAGAGGTTTCGACTCCGTTACGGCGGCAGCTTCTGGTTTTTTGATTTGGTCACCATCGTGATGGTCGGTGGGGACAAATGGCGATAGACTAGTCGCTTCCTCTAGGATGGAGAATTCCAAGGGTTCCCCGTCGTTGTCATCATCGTCAGTGCTAGCTTCTAAATCAACAGTAGACGTTATAACAGTGACACCCATGTCAGGCTGCGATGGTTTAGACACAGGTGCATTAGAAACCAAAGTAACTTCTTCAAATTCATCATCTTCATCGGTGTCCACTGGGAGAGAATTGGAAGCCACTCCAGGAGATGTACATAGAACTAGATCAGGGGATTTAGGTCGCTCGTCCTTTGTCAAATCCACCACGCTCGTATCATCCCCCTGCTGGATTTGGGAGGCATTAGGGAGAAAATGAGACCGTTTAGTACCCATAACCCAGCCTCCCACGTCTTTGTTGTTTTTTACTAGTACATACTCCCTGTTACGCTCCGATGCAATCCGAGAAGGGGAAAACTTGGTCGTCCGAGCTTCCATACCGCTCACTTTGAGGTACTTTTGCATCAGATCGTTCCGGTTAACCAAGTTTTTGATTTGCAATTGGGAAAATTCTTGTCCCGTAGGGGCTAACCGCGCCATCTCTTCCACCCTCTCCCAGGACGTCTGTCGACTCTTATTCTTGAGGTCCAAAATAACCTCGTGCTGTAATTCTATCGGGAGGGACTGGAACACTTCGGAATCAATATCAATAATCTCATCCTGGTGCTCCTGTACAAAGTTCTCAAGTTCTTGCTTTAGCACAAGCCGAGGGTCGTTATGGGGCTGGTGAAGCAGGGCCCGACTGTCAAATGTGGGACCAATGTCGTAAGGGTCATGTATTTTTCGCTTGGACTGAGGTGAACTATCCCGTAGAGCCTGGGCAAATTGACCATCATCCTCGGGACGGTTAGCCGAGGAGGCAGTAGTAGCTAGTGCCTGGAGTTTGAGTTGGGCCCGTACAATTTTTTCGGCGGTTCGCTTGGCATTGTCTTGTAATCGTTCCCTGTGTTGTTGCCGGTGTACAATAGTCCGTCGTTTAATGTCAGGAGTGGCCCCGTCGAATACGAACACGGGCTTAATGCCGTAAAATAGCAACTTACAAATGCGCCGTAAAAACCCCAGGAGGTGGGCATAGCGCAATGGGTCGCCTTCCCTGTCCTGCAAGGCCTTGACAAACTGATGTATCCAAATGCTGGCATCCACAGCTAAACGTTTTCCCCGTAGACTATCTAGCTGAGCAGGCCGAGCGGCTGGCTCCAGCAATGGCCAAAGACCTTTGACACCCATGGTTTACTACCTTGGTTGTAAATGTGACGTCGAACAGAAAAAGAAAAATATAAATATAAATTGTAAAAAAAGCGGCGTTTTGTGGTAGCAGCAGGCCGCAGCACCCTTTAATGTGAGTGAATCCCCTCCACGTGATATTTACCGTTTCAGTTGTTTACTGTACTTCTACCTTCTCTGTCAACGGAGTTGACAAGAGCACTCTTGATTTCTGTTTTGTTTTTTTTTGTTGTGCTGCTTTTCTTGGACACGTTAACCTTTGGTTGTTGGGTGGTAAATAACCTGGTATATTGACATTTACTGCGTAGATGAACGTCAAAACCGTCATATGTATTGAACCTGAACGACAGTTATAAACAACGCTATCTTGTGGCGAATCAATACCATTTCCTCCTCTCCCAGTTGACATTAATCTTTACCACTACCCCCTTTACTCACCCCTTCCCGCGACTCTAATGACCCAGGGAATGCAAATTGATTCGTCGGAGGCGGATAAGCCCAACAAGGGTAAAGCACCCGCTGGCACCAGCAAGGCCAATCATGAAAACCTACCTTGGTAAGCAAATCCACAACTTCTTTTAAATCCTGTCATTAGCAATATTGTGTTGAAGAACGAGAAGAATATCTAACCCAGCACAGCTTTTTTGTATTTGATATGCGAAGAGACATCATTATTAACTATTTTTTTTGGAAAACCATTGATTTTGATATTTACTTGATGACAGGGTTGAAAAATATCGGCCGGAGACCTTACAGGACCTTGTGTGCCAGGACCAGATTACATCAACTAGTAAGTATCCGTACCCATCTTATCTGCTTGGTGTTAATTTTGATTAGGGTTAAAACTCAAACTCATACGCCCACTATCTACCAAGCAAAATCAAAGAGCTGCTGTAAGGTAAAACGACTACAACTAAAACTGACTAATTCACCTTTCACTCTCCTCTCGCAAAATCTATGCTATCAACTATCACAACCCTAGTCAACAAGTTCATTGACGAAAATCGACTACCCCACGTACTGTTTTACGGACCACCTGGTACGGGTAAGACGTCCACGATCCTGGCTTGCGCCAAGAAACTGTACGGCAAGCACTACAAGACCATGACGTTGGAATTGAATGCGTCGGATGATCGAGGGATTGGCGTGGTTCGTGAACAAATCGTAAATTTCGCCAGTACGCGCGAGATCTTCAACTTGGGCTTTAAACTGGTGATCCTGGACGAAGCTGATGCCATGACCCAGGCTGCCCAAGCGGCCCTACGCCGTGTTATTGAAAAGTACACCAAAAATGTGCGATTTTGTATCATTTGTAATTATGCTAGCAAGATCATTCCCGCTATCCAATCACGTTGTACTCGGTTTCGATTCGCCCCACTAGCGGATGAGCACGTTCGCAAGCGGTTGCAATACGTGGCTGACATGGAACACGTACAACTAACTCCCGCCGGCGCGGACGCCATCCTTCACCTGTCCAAGGGGGACATGCGACGGGTGCTCAATATACTACAGGCCTGTCATTCGGCATTTCCGACGGTCGACGACGCCGCGGTTTACATCTGCACTGGAAGTCCCTACCCGGAAGACATTCGCAATATCTTTGAATCGATGCTTAGCGATGAATTTACCACTACCTACACCCTTCTCACCCAGTTAAAACTCGAAAAGGGCCTGGCCTTGCATGACGTGATTAGCGAACTTTACACCTGCGTGGACGAATATAACTTCCCCGCCCCAGTGGGTATTTACTTATTGGACAAAATGGCCCAAGTGGAGTATAACCTAAACACTGGGGCAACCGAGAAACTGCAAGTGTCAGCATTGATCGGCCACTTTAAATATGCCATGGAACTCGCTGCTCAGACAAAGTAGATATTAAATAACTCGCTTCTCTGCAGGGGTATTACCATGCTGGGTCTAGTAAACATGGATACGAGTCCACCTTATCGGATAACTTAGCCTCTAAAGCATCCGAATCACTGCACTGCTATCCTCCAATAAGGCATACTTAACTAAAAACAATAGTGGGATTATGATAATACTTTGCAACACTCATTTCCACCTTTTTCTAGCAGGCCATTATGTCGATCTGAATCTGTATAGTGCTAAACCCATACATTTCATTTTTTTTCTTGGTGTCACAAAGTCTCCAGAAATGAATTCACATTACTATTTTTATATTTTCCATATCCTTGTTCGTAAAGGATGGTCCCTATATAAACAACACAATATTTTTTTACGGGAAGAAACATTAGCACACAACTCGCTCCATTATTTCAATAATCGTACACTTTCAACATGTGCCCAGTATAGCTTACATTCCTCGTGATTAACGTGAAATACATAATGAAAAGGCATTAGGCGGTGAATACAGCATGAACAATATAAACATTAGCCACTATAATAAATGTAAATGGGTGTGGTAACCGATGGGTGTGTAATTGTAAAAAAAAATCTAGCGAGTCTGATTTTCATTTCCCGCCGTATATACATCGTGGCTAACGCGCGCAATATGACAAATCATACCTCAAAATGGATCCACCCTTCGTGTATGTATACACGGGGAAGGATAGAAATTTCTTTTCGGTCCACACCATAGTGACAACTCTCAGCTCTAAAAATTATGAGAAATGTGATAGTAACAGTTGAAGTAAACCTCCAAACGGATAATTCCCTCAGAATCCTCTCGCCCGACACCTAATACACGAAATAAAGCAAAGGCATGGATGGATAACTAGTCAGTAGGTTCAACGGGTGCCGGAGACGGACTAGCGTTGGACCTGGAGATAAACGTTATGTGAGAACCTATGCGCCAATTCGTGGGTGTACTACAGTGGATGCTCCCCTAAGTCCGATTGATCGACAGCAGGTTCCCCTGCTAAATCTGAAAACGTACCGGAGGGTACCAGTCCGGACGTGAATATGGACACGTCAGTGGTTGGATTCGTCATAGTATGAGAGTGAGCAGAAGGAGAAATACCATCGGATGGAGCAGGATTCAATCCAATTACAGGATCTGTGGGAGCTGACATCACCATCGCCTCCTGCATGGGCGAGGGGGTAACAATGGATTGACCAAAGGTTTGGGTGGCAGTAATGTTATTCGCGGTCGAGGAAGGGGCGATAGATGTGGTTAATGGGGAGTGGGAATAAACCGGAGAGCCAGAAACAAGAGCGCGGGTACGGGACATGGGCACACTAGCGAGCGTCGGCATAGTGGCCAAGTTACTGTGAGGGTACAGACCCAAGGGGCTAGGTGAAGGATGACCAGTATAAAATTCGGGTGGTAGCGGGCTACTTGGATTGGAAGTGGGTATCCAATGCCACATCACCCTAGGGCTTAGGCCGTGATGTACTGGAGGACGAGTCTGTGAAGGTTCTGCGGACCAACGACGCTGTAGTAAGTGAGCCTGTGGAAAAGAAGGGCTGGGCGCTGTCCGGCACTCCATAACTCTGGGAGGTCGCCGCTCATCTTGGTCGGTGGAGTCGTGAGTGGATCCCCCTTCATTCCAATTCCAGAAAGTAGCGGATCCCGTCGTGTCCATTGTATTCTGGTATGATGTGGCATTGGCGCGATCAGCCGGAGGAACTGCCATTCCTGAACTTGATACTCCACTGCCCATGGCTGTTGGCGTCTGGGGTATCCACGAAGTAAAAGAGTCAAATCCCGATGGGTTGGGCATCATTACGAAATCAGGCTGTCCCCCATCGAAATACTGTGGTGAAGCGGGATAAAGGCCGGCATGGGCCAGTTGGGCCTCCGCAGGTGACAATGGTGTGTGAATTTGGGCATATGGGTGCACCATGTGAGGAGGTGACAATTGAAGGGGGCGAAATGATTGGCTAGCCTGCCGAAACTGGCCAGTGCCTTGCCCGATGTAACGCGAAGTGGGGTGTCGACTGTAGGGCAAGAAAGCAGTACCACTTTGATGACGTGAACGCATATGGCGGCGTAAGTTACTGAGAACGGAAAATCGCTGCTCACAACCTGGCCAGGTGCAAGCATGGGGTCGCTCGCCTGTATGGGTATTCATGTGAACACCTAAGGAACTGGGTCGATCAAATTTCTTTCCGCACTCACTACATTCGTAATTCTTGGTTCGGCGGGTTTCGCTGGATGAGGACATGGTATTAGCCGGGATATTCTGGGTTGAATTCGATTCTTTGGAGTCGACACCGCTCGGAGTGTTGGTAGTACCTGTGATGCTCGTAGATGATACACTGTCATCAAGGGTTTCAAATGCGTATATGAAGTAAATAACGTAGACCGATAATAAAAGGGACAGTAGCAATAGGCTTGCGAAGTAATAAAAACAAATGTGCGGAGTGAAAAACTTGGTGGTAGATAAGGTTAAGGCTAAAAATTACATGTGGTTAGCCAGGGAGTAAAAGGGAGGTAAGAAGGCACAGTGATGAGGGAAAAGTCGGGATCTTCTCAGAGACACGGCAATGTGTTGCAACTGCTCACAATGATAATAGTAAATGGCACTAAAAAACGAAGGGTACTCGCTGGAATGGGATGGAATAAGATGAATGATGCGATTCAACGTATAAAAAGAAAAAGGTCGATGGAATGGATATAGCAACTGGGAGACTGGATGCATAGCTTTTATATGCTAACCCATACTTATCCTACAATTACTTGGTTGGGAAAATGGGCAGGGTTAATGAATTCAAATTTTGTATAAAAAAATACGCAGGTAAGATGGAGAAACAAAAGAATACTTGATCGGTAAACAATTAAAACCCACGAGAGAGAAGGGGAGGTAACAATAAATTGAAACGCTGTAATGACAAATAAATTCCAATATTCGGGTTGCCAACGTTGGTCACAATGGCAGCGGTAAAGGAGAAACAATCCGGCCAAGCATTATCACCATT
>JANBPY010000111.1:0-17665 GCA_027577015.1 Dispira parvispora
CTTTCCTCCACGAAACCCACAATCTTATCCGCCAGGTCGGCCGTCACAAGCTCCGGGTAGACCTGTACCACGGCCTGGCATACCAGTAACATAGTGGTGCGGTCCACACTGCTTCCAGTCCCAGAGACCAATTTACTAAACGTAGCCAACGCTTCTTCCGAGCCCAACATTGTATAGTACTGGCCCACACCTTGAGCCGCCACTTCTTGTATCTCCAAATTAGGGTCAGCCAGTGCGGCAGTAAACGTAGCGTTCACCGCATCAAGCGAAGCAGCACTGACCGCAGTCTTGGTGTGTTTCAATACGCTCGTCAGCGCCTTGAGCATAGTGGTGCGTACTGCGAGATCCCCTTGCTTGGCAATATTGCATAATTCCACTATCAAGGGATCCACCCGCGGCTGTACTGTCACTAGGGTGGCCAAAGCAGGCAGGGCTTGTTTGTGAACCTCGGGAGCGGGTTCCGCCAGTGCCTTGACAAAGGTACGCTGCAATTGCGGGAAGAAAGGCCGGAGGAACATTGGAGCTTTGACCAGCAGTTGGTGTAAGGTGCTCAGAATCGACCCTTTAACATTAGGTGGGTGTCGGTCACCCACAATACGAATGAGGGGACCGGTGATTTGGGTAATATAGGCACGTAAGTGGTCAGCCGAGGTATACACCACCAGCAGTCGCATGGCCGATGCTGCTGCTTCTCGTACTTCCGGTGCACCAAACATCAGACCCTGAGAGAACATGGGTAGCAACGGGCCAAGACCTTTGGGTAAATCGAATCCAGGTAGGGATGATCCCGTGGGTAGAGTGTCTGTGACTGTTGATAATACCCGATAGGAGGGCTCCACCAGAGATACCAGTTCCTCTTTATCCACGGTTTTCAGTAGAGCCGCTAGGGCATCCCAGCTAGCCTGGAGTAGGTCCGGCAGGTCCCGTTCCGCCAAATTGGGAAGGAGATACTGCACCCAATCCTCCACAAACTCTGTATAATCCAAATCCTTATTGGTCGAACATAGGACACTCAGGACCCAGCAGCATTCCACGCGGGTGGCCACAGGTTGGTCATCCTTGGCGTGTTCAAACAAGATCATCATGAGGGCGTGGAGTCCCTCGTCATCTGTGATGGATCCCACTAGGGCCCCGATGGCCTCCCGCAGAGCAGTCACCGTATCCTTATTACGTTCGGTCATCAGGGAAGTGAGGAGTGCAGTAAGAATGTCATCCAGTCGTCGGTTCAAACTATGCCCAGCAACTGCCACTAACGACGCCAAGGCCCGCGCTTTGAATAGAGTGATGGGGGACTCAATCAAACGAGGGATCAGCACGGGGAACACCGCATTCGCCCGCACCAGGGTCAGTTCACGTAGGGCTTCCAGCGCCGCAGGGGCAGTTTTCTCATTGGCTAGCTCGTTGAGCAAGTGAGGCACCACCTGTTCCACCGCCGCCGGTCCCAGGGTCTTTTGCAGTCGGTCAAACGCAACAGCTGCGGCTTCACGTACAGGGCTCTCGGGATCGCATAATGCGGTTCGCAACACCGGCACAATCGAGTCCACATGATCGTCAATACGGGAACGTCCCATAGTCGCAATGGCCTCGCTTAACCCGATACAGGCACCCTGGCGCATCGTTACGGTTTGGTCACTGGCCAAGCCTTGATTAAGGATGGGAATCACCTTGTGCAGAATGGATTCACCCAACTTACGCACCAAGTCACCCAGCGTACGGGCAGCGATACGACGTGGAGTTTCGTGTTCGTTAGCCAAATTGGTCATAATAATCGCCATAATATCGGGCAGGATATCCTTGACCGTACGGGGAGTGTTATTCACCAGGAATTTCCAGATCATGGTAGTAGACTGACGCACTGTCGCCGCAATGTCCGAACGGGCCACATACAACGCCGCCAGCACCTTGTCCCGTCGCTGGGCACCAAGAGCCTCGATAAGCCGTTTGCGGCATTCTTCCGGGCTCACTACGACCGCCTCTTCTTCGGCTTCTTCGTCCACTCCCGCTGATTTATCACCTCGATTCTTGGATTTCTTGTTCTTTGGCTTACGTTCACCTTGGGCTTGGTTGGCCTCGGCATTAAGGTTAGGCTCCAGTTCTTCGGGTTCCCCGTCGTACTCATCTTCACCATCAGCCACGTCCTCTATATTACCAAAGGCCTTGTCCAATTGATTACCGTCCAACCCAGTAATTTTAAACAGCAGGTCCCCGATCAACTGCACCGAGCTGTTACGAATCTGCCAGTCCACGTCGAATAAACCAACTTCCAAGCGAGGAAGCATCAGCTGAATGGCCTGCTTCATAAAGTTGTGGATAACAATCTGACCCGCACGGAAGGAGGCATCACGCACGTATTCGGACTCATCGGCCAACCCACGGATAATCGGCGCCAGGACTTCCCCCAGGAAGGGTTCGAACCGCTGTCCAAAAGTTACTGGTAAGTAAATCAGGAGGGACATGTATCCTTCGCGAATGGCGGCCTGATGGTGACCCGAATTGGCCAAAATTTCCGGCAGGATCTCTTCCATATGTTCCAGACCCAACCCGGCCAACACTTCACTCAGACCTTGGGCAGCACCAGCCCGGTTAATACTGGTGGTGTCCGACAACAAAACACGACGGAGGTCGCCCACCAAGGTCGGGAAATAAAATTCGCCCAAGCTTTCCACCAGGAGACCCAGTGCTTTAGCCACGGTAGCCCGGGTGTCAGGAACGGGGTCGGCCAAGATATCCTTGAGGATTGGTACCAACGAAGGCAAATAAAAGGCCAAGTCCAATCCATTAGTAAGTTGTACCATACTACCGATAATCTGGGCTGCCTGTCGTTTCGTAAAGGTACTCCGCTCACGCAACCCCCGTCGGGCAATAGGTACGATAAGGGCCAAGGACGGGGGATCAATGTAGTGCACAAAGGAGGTATGCAGCAGATCGGTAAGAGCAGTTTGGGTATACTTTGCAGGGTTGTTCAGAGCACGCAAGAGCTGGGGCACCAGATCTAGAATTTCCGGGTTGGAAATGACCTCTCCAAAGTTGGCCAAGGCTAGTTCACTTGCGGCTTGCACTTCGCGGTGGGAATCCGCCAAGACTTCCACCAGTCGGGGAATGATTAGGGGAAGACTAATCGAAAGCTGGCCAGGGGAGCAGTAGGCCATACTACTCAACAGGTTGATGGAGCCCAACTTGGTGCGCCACAGGTTGTCATGTAACCCACGCAACAGTGACGGCAACACCAACCGCACTCCGTGCTGGCTGATGTGGGCCATAAAGGCCCGTGCAGCATCGGCGGCGGCTTCACGAACTTCGGGACGACTGTCGGCGAAACATTCCAACAGCCTTGGGATAAGCTGGATGGTATAGGGTTCAAACAATTGTTCCAATGTTTGGTTAAGAGTTTCCACCAGGAACAGAGCCCCCTGACGCAAATGCCCTTCGGAACGGGCCTGAATATTCTCGTCCAGGGTTCGCATAATGTTATACCGCTTCAATGCTGCGATCCCCAGACCCTGCACTATACCAGCAATCCCAAAGGCCCCACCTCGTCGTTGGGCGTACTTGGGTGCCTTGTATAACATATTGGACAAGGTGTCCACCCAGGCCGGAACTTGGTCCACCAGAGGAGGCATCAATGGGGCCAGGCACTGCGCAACCGCTCGCTGCACCGCCTCGCTGGGAGTAGCCAACGAATCCATCAGTTTTTCTACGGCCTGAGCTAAACGTGGGTCGGATGCCGGTAAATAACGAGCCAAGGCACCGTACAGAACCACCACGTTCTGGCGGATAATATCGTGTACTTTAGCACCTGCTCGGTTCTGTTTCAGGTATTGGTCAAACACGCTCATGAGGAAATCCGATTTGTGAGCCGCCTGGTGTTCAATCAACGCCAGACCGCTCTTTAGCATACCCTGGCGCACTCGATCCTCACGGTCCCCCAGGGCTTCCTGTTGGATTAGCAGGTGACAAAAGGTATTCAAATCCGCCTCCTGGCGAACGATAGGAGCGATATATTCCAGCGTAGCGGCAATGGCTAAACGAGGGGGCCACGGGTCGGGTCGATTCAAGGATTCTTGGATGACCATCCCGTACTGATCGTATTCAGGTAGTAGCGGGGCCGCCAGCTTCACATACCACTGGCATAATTGTCCCAAGGGCATGGCCACGCCAGCGGCATCGTCCACCTGACGGATAGCCTCGGCCAAGGCCCGACTCGCGGCTTCACGAATGGCAACTTCCGGATGTTCTAGGAAGTGCTGTATAAGGGTAAAGTATTCCGTAGGAGGGGCAGGCATTTCGCTGTCCTCGCCAATCTGACGGGCCAGTTCTGCATTGTCCGGATCGGCATCGAAATAGGTCACCCACAGCTCGGGAGTAAACGGTAACTGAGGGGGGTCCAACGCGTCCAAAGCCTGGAGGGCAGTGCGGCGAATGATGGGATCTCCGTACAACACACCGTCCACAAAGGCCTGCAACTCCTGCTCGACCACATTGTTCACCTCACCCATGCCCTGGGCCAGAGTCACCAAACAAGTTTGCGCGCGTTTGCACTGTTTGGGACAATCACGCATCATATGGAATAGCGTTGTGGCCATTTCCTTTCGGAGGAGTTCGCCTTGGGTGGCAAAATGGGGAATGTGAGTTTCCAACAGGTACACCGTCAAACTGAGTTGCTCCGACAGGGGGTCTTCCTTGGCATACTCTGAATCTTCCTCAGCCAGTACGCTGGGCTTTGGAAGGGAGGATTTGTCGCCGAACCCTTGGTTGTCCACCACCGCTTGCAACACCGGGAAGAGCAGAGCAAAAGAGGCTCTACCCAGAGGTTTGCGACTGGCTTGGAAGTACAACTGGTATAACAAACGAACAATGAGCGGACCCAGCGCTTCGGCACACCAAGCAGGGGTAACACCTGGGATGTTATAGATCCGAAGGATGGCAATGGCCACCAAGCGACGGTACTCCCGAAGACGCGGAGAAAGACACTGGGAAAGTCCCTGTAGCACCTGCACTCCTTGCCGGTCTACGACGTGGTGAGCATAGCTCAAGACAGCCGGGGTATCCAAGACCAATACACGTACCACATCGGCCATTAGGTGGTGAAGGGGAAGGTTTTCGTCCTCACCCTCGCCCACTTGCACGAGAGAGTGCAAACACCACTGCGAGGCACGTACTATCGAGTCCAATAAATCCAACGCCCGACGGGTGATTCCATAGGTTCGTTGTACCCGTTCCCGAATAATGACCTCCTTGGCGAGCTGGGCATTGACTACCGCCTGTTCGTCTTTGCTCAACGCAGGACCTGATTTTTTAGTTCCAGGGGCGGACTTACCCGTGGGGCGTGCTGTGGTTTGACCTCCTGATGAACCACCTGGCGTTCCCCCTTTGCGACGTCCCAGCACATCCACAACCGGTTCCGCAGGATCTCCCATATACTTCCAGATATCAATATTGGTAGGAGTAAGTTCTGCCAAGGCATACGGACGAGTGCCATCAGCATTAGCCGCACTAGGCTGGGAAATCATACCCAAGGCCTGACGAGTCATCTTCCAAACCAGAGGCACAAACAGGTCATCCTTTACAATGCACAGCGTGGTGAAGAGGGATAATGTGGCCTGATAAAATCCGGATGTGACGGTGGTAACCGCAGTGGAAGTAGGAGCTTCCGTTTTCTTCGCAGTACCACCTTTGCCGCCACTGGCGGACGGAGATGGAGTGGCTTTTGAGCCGGCCTTCCCCTTGGCTCCCAACGCGGTTACCGCGGCCTTTTTGAGGGCAGCATTCTTGCCCAGTCCGGCAAACAGCAAACTAGGGTCATCCTTGGCCGAACCCTTTTTAGATCCCGCTTTACTTTTTGGTGGGGCAGGTTTAGTAGCGGCAGCACTAGGGGTCTCCTTGGTTATCGCGGCAGGTTTAGAAGTATCCGTACCCAACGCGGCCTTTTGTTTCATGTGTTCAGGTGGGGGTGTACAGACCTGCAGATCTTGGAAAAGGTGGACCAGTAACGGAGTTTGTAACTCTTGAACCAGGTTGGTAGGGGTGATATGGCAATTAAGTACCAGTGATAACCAAACACCGGAGAATCGGCCAGTGGTGTTAACCGTCGGGTTCGCCCACCAAGGGCACTTATCGTCCAAGAGATGGGGAAGCCAAAAGGAGGAAGTGGCCGGGCCGTTGAAAGGATCGGCTTGACCCACACTCTTTCGGTACATTTCTACCAACGTAGCCGCATGGGGTGATACGGGTGAGCCCGAGCTCACTAATGGGTGATGCAAAATTCGCGCTACATCTACCAATAAAAGGGGCAGCTGGTCTCGTTCGGTGGCAACTTTGGAAGATAAAGTTTGATAACCGGCGAACATAGCCATTACCAACTGGTATACCCGCGAAGGACATTGTTCTCGTGCTATTTGGTCAGCGTTGGCTTGGGCTTCCTGGGCAGCGAATTTGGACTCTCCATCAGTACTCGAGGCCTTTGAAGTTACGGGAGGGACGCCTTTGGTTTCCGCTTGATGTACTTCGGATTCCCGCTGGGCCAACCAAGACTCAATAGCCAACTGCAACACCTTGACCAATAACGCCGGGTTCGTGGTATGACTCAGTGCACGAACAGTGCGCAACCCTATATGACGAAACTGACGATTGGTAGGATGTAAACAGAAATACACCAACGCATGACTGACACAAGTCAGATCTGCCAGGCGAGCATCGGCGGCATTTATCCTTAGAAATCCGCTTTCCAACACACCCTCTGACTTGGTGACTTCAGATGAACCGACCTGAGTTTCTAGGACTTTGGACAGAGCATCCTCGCCGTTTTGTTCCGCCAATGGAGTTTTCTCGAGTCTCACGGCGGCAGCAAGGGCGGTCCAATAGCTCTCAATAAACCGCATTAGCCACAAAACTTCGGTGGATAACGTCAGTTTGCCGTACACCCGTTCCGTCATTATCGTAGTAGGTTTCGCCTTGCTGGGTAAAATGTTGCTGGATACCCACCCTGGTAAAACGGTTGGCCAGAGATGGTTATCACTTTGGGACACTTTATCTGACGAGTTCGTTACGCGTTCCACTACTCCCGCCGTGATGGCCGCAACGTAACCCTCGGTGGGACCAGCTGGACTCGCTAATGGGCTAGCGATGAGTTTCTTAGTGGTGGATTGGAGTGACTTCCACAATGGATCCTGTAGAGTCGACCGCCATACTTGCGGCCACTTGGTCATAAACGATGAAGCATCAGCCGGGGCCACCGCATCGTACCACTGGTGCATCCACCAGGTAATATCACCGATCGTGTGGGCCCATTGACGACGCAGGGCTGGTTTATCCGTCTTGCTTAAAGATGTATTCCACCAGGCCAATGCTTTGGGCCACCAGGCGGTAAATTCGGCAACGTGGGAATCCAGAAACAAAGCGTCCGATATGACACTCAGCGTATGGTTGGCGTAGCACTGCAACATGGCCACGGCCACCGTTTCGACGGTTTCCTTGGCAAGTAGCGGTTCCCAAGCACGAATCGAGGCGAAAGAACGGTCGGTCCAACGGCTAGATTCGAGCTGCTCAGTCGCTTTTGACATGGGTAGGGTAACAAACTTTCGTAACAATTGATGGCTTGTACGTAGAGTGTCATATCTAGCTTTCGGAGATGTGTGATTCACCGCCAACAGTTCCACTATTGACCACAGCCAGGCCTTATGATCGGGCCCTAAACCTGGAGTATGAGTAGCAGTGTGGGAAAATAAGTCCAACAACCGACCCACTCCCTCTGCATCCCCAGCGAACCCTGCCGTCATTGTGGCCAATTGTAACCAGGCACAACGCACGCCAGAATCAGTGGTTCGGATCAGCGACAGTAAAGCCTGGCCAAAGGAAAAGGGTTTCGCTGCACCTTGTGTGGCAGGACCTGTCCAAACCGCAGTAGTATCAACGGTTAAAAATGGGAGAATGGCGGCTAACGAGGGTACCATGGTATCCGCTGACCGGAGGACTAACTTTTCCCAATGGGGGAACAGACGCTGATATAATAAATCAGGCCCTATCCAGGTGGTCCACATATCGGCTGTGGCGGCCAACACAGGAACCGGTATGGCCTGTTTATCGACAAATACTGTAGACACCAAATAATCCACCAAAGGCCCGCTGAATCGCGCTTGTAACTCATCCCGGGAAATATTTTCCGGTAAAGGCTGTTTATAACGAGCTGCAGTGCTCACCACTGAAGCCACCAAGACCAAATCCACTACACAATGCTGAGTACGCAGAGGGTTCTCCCATATGTTACCAGATGTAACCGAAGTCGGGCAGAGCCCAAGGTTCAACAGGGTATTCCAACCTTGGGGACAGCTCCGAAGCCACCGCCACACGCGTCGCATGCTGGTATCCAGTAACCCTTGCTTGGTCGATCCCGCCAGTTCCCCGGTCCCCACTGCTCCACTGGTAGCTAATTCTTTCAAAGTACGTAGGGCAGCGTTGGCATGAGTGGAATCCGGATCCTGTGGATCGCCTACTGACGTGAAAACATGATCCGTCTCCGGCCACCGGTAGGGACACACGTACGCGGGAGCCTGACCACCAGCCACCAAACCGTACAACAAAGCAGCTACTACGCGAGCGGTCACCAGGAACAATGGGTACAAAACGACGGCATTTTCTTGCTGATTCAAGTCTAAACGTTCTCGAGAGTCCAGTCGTAGTTTCTGACCCAGCAACTCCAAGAGCAGCAGGGACCATTGTAGCAATACTGCCCGATGGGGTGCAGGCGATTGCACAAGACACACTACACCCGGTTTGGCGGGTTTGCTTGATAACGCTGCCAACCAAGCCGGTTGAACATTAAACCTACTGACATCCTCGGACGCGAGCTCCAAACACTGTTTTATACACTGAAGCGACACCAGTCCCATATCCGCATGCTGGGCCTGCGCCACTCGCTGTAACAGCAAGTACAATGACATTGCCAAAGCCCCGGTACCCGACACAGTTCCCAGTACCAACTTGCCCGCCTTAAATAAAGCCTGAGCTTGGCCACGGTCGGCCATAATCTTTGGTTGTAAATGACAACCCAGCAACGCATGGATCAATCGCCCGGTAACGGTCGCCGACGGCTGTAGCTCATTGGAAGCAAGTAAATTACTCCCGGTACGTTCGAGACGTTTGCCTAGCGCGGTGATCTTGGGGGTTAGCTCCGACCCCAGTAAATCCAATCGGTCGGCGCCAAGGAGGGGTTTGGTGATTTCGACGGTAATCTCGTCTACCCAGCTACTCCACGAGAAACCATTGCCAGAGTCGTCGCTCGTGTTCGTGGAAAGGGGTAAATCGTCGGACATTTCTTGATTAAAGTACGTACTTGCAATGGGTACCTGAAACTCGAAATAAACACGGTGGATGTTAAGAAAAAAAAACCGTAAACCAATGTGGCCTTGTTCCTATATGATAACTGCCTGTGTCGGCCCTGGTAGATTAGAAAAAAAAGCCTACTTGGAGTGCACAAGGTGTTGACAAAAATACTTGAAAAACCACCAATGTATAAAGAACAAACTTAATATTCAAAGGAAGTCTTCTGTACTGACGGAATCGCTAAAGGAAAGCCTTTTCAAAAGGCGATGGATACTATAGAGATTTTGGTATTCCAGTGGTTACATTCGCAACGAAGTGCGGGAAAAGAAGTTCCAGGGGGTGTATATTTTTTTAATGGGACTAGCTGCGCTTGCTGGGACACAAAAGGAGATGATGCAGAGAGGATCCTTATTCCCTTCAAATCAATGTCACAGTACTGCCTGCTGCGGCTCGGGAATCACACAGCTGTTTATATTAATAAGAGTGAAGTTGGAAGGGAATAGTAAACATTGATAAGTGGCAATTGGAAAAAGATAGAAAAGTCACTCTTTCGTCAAACAAAAGTGGAAAACTATACACTGAGCTCACATCAGAGGCGTGGTACTGACGCTTGAACCCGTCGGTGACTCTTCCTGAGACTGCTGCACATTCCCCTGACGCTCCTCCAACGTCTTGCGCAACATGCGGGGCAGTGGGTTAAACTGATTCCATCCCAATTCTGTATCGTCCCATTCGACGCGGTACGTAGCGAATCGTTCAAATCCCGAATTCTCACTGACTAGATGCGGATATTGTCCCCGGGCCTTACTCTTTGCGGATATCTCATTAGACTCTTTCATTGTTGGAAGGAGCGGTGCTGACTGATTTGCTGCATTCACCACTGGTACAGTTCGTTGGTTGCTCGGGCTGGATAACAGAGGGAATGGTGTTGCACTAGTTGGCTCTGCCTTTACAGTGGTGCCAGCGCTGCTTTTGGTCTCATTGGTGACTGGATATGACCCAATCGTCGCTGTGGTCCGGACCGATCCAGGGTCTACCAAATGCCAGCACTCAGAATTATCATTTTCACCCGCATTGTTAGAGATCACCATCGACTCAAAGGACACTTGGGTGTGAAATTCCACTTCTTGGTCCAATATTACCGATCGTTTGGCTTGGGGTATGGAAGTCCGTAGTTTTAGCGTGTGGCGAAAAGGTTGCGGTAAACGCACTGCCTGGGTGTAAGGGCCAGTGGTCAACGAGCACAGCTCGCTTGTTTTCGAATCGGACAGTTGGGGCGTGCTTTGGAGGTTCCCCTTTATCATTTGTGACACCGCCTGCATAGCTGCTCCATCTTGTGTTGTGGATACGTCCGATTGCACGGTTAGAGAGGGTAATAACTCTTCGACCAGCTGCCGATGCCACTGCTGAACCAGGTCTTTAACAGGTAAATTGGAAGCAGACACATTAGACTGGCCAGCGGGTCTAGCCACATGGTTCATTTGATGTTCGGATAGACCAGAAGTGAAGCGAAAGGAGGGTTGATCCACCGGTGGTGCGGCGGTTTTTCCCTGGATTTTCGATCTAGGTGAAGGAACGTGCACTGCTGGAACGGGGTGGCTTTTTTTATACGCAAAATCCGTGGGGTGGGCACGCGATACTGGTGGGGCTTTCGTTTCAGAATGGATCTCTGGTGGTGTACCAATGGAACTCCATGTGGTACCCGGTTTGAGCTCATATGGTCGGCTATAAGCAGTACCAGTATCTGTACCCAGAAGAGATCCATCAAATTGAGCTTTATGGCCACCGGATTCTGACACGTTGTGTTGTTGGTAGGAAAAATAGTCCGTATGAGTTGATGAAGGGACCAATGGGGAATGGAAAGGTGACGACGGACCCGATTTGTATATGCTTCGAACCATGGCTTCGTCAGACGGTACGCCTTGTGTAGCTGTAATCGAATGCGGTAAAGGATACCAGTAGGAGGTTGCCTTTGAGTCTTGTGCATAAGTATTCCACCCCGACTGTTGCGGTTCGTGTGTATGTTTACCATGACAGGATAAAGTTGTAAGCTTCCTATCCTCGGAATGATGCAATTCGTGGGTAGAGGAGGAATGGGCATATGTTTGATCCTTTCCTTCTTCACCACCATAGCCGGATTTGTCGCGGTAGAGGTGGTCCGTCAGATGAATTAACGGAGGACGTTTCGCTCCACGCTCAGTTTCGCTTAATCGTTCATTGGAAAAATCTTTGGGTTTTACAAGAGGATGTTGATATAATACTGAAGTAGGTGAAAAATCCGGTACCCACGGTGCTGACTCATAGTTGGCTGGGAACGCCACTGGCTTGGAACTTGGTTGCGTAGGACCTGGGGCAGCTGAGGGATATGAAGAATCTGAACGGGTGTCCTGGCTACCGACAGTGGTAGGCCCAGAGTGTGGGATCCTTGGGTTTTCCTTGTTTGTTTCGTAAGTTTCAGCAGCTATGAGTGGTATCTGGTCAAAAGCAGATTCCGGGTGACTCACTGGTCCCTTAACATGAGCATCGGATTGCACAAGAAGCGTTGGGGTTGATGGACGCAGAAATGGGGATTCGGGTACATGATCAGATAACACCGACGGCGTAGTATCTACCATTGTACCAAATGATTGCACCAAAGGGACTTGTTTCCCAGTAGGACCAAGCTTTCCTTGATCTGGTCGATACATTTTCCACCAATGCTCATAGTACGGTCGCCATCCTTCATCGGCTCCCGGTGGAAGTCGCAAGCTTCCGTCTGAAAACGTCGTACAATGCCAAGGTTTGGTCCGTCCGATAAAATGCACTACCCGAACTTGATCCCGATACCGTCGAAAAGCCGGCGCATAAGTATAGACCGCGGTAGCGGTAAAGTTATCCGTGAAAGCCAACCGACTTTCCGGACCCTGTTGACTCCACTCACTAAAATAATCATTAAGGAGACCCTGGTCACCCCCGTCAAAACTACCCTCACATCGAGCCAAATCACACAGTGCATCAAACACTGCCGTATCGGGTCGGCACACCATCACTCCTGAATTAAAGCAATCCGGCCACCCCGTATCTGGAGCCGCCGCAAAGTCACCCTTACTAACCAGCACGTCGTCCATATTACGCAACACCAAGGTATCGGCGTCTAAAAACACCACTTTTTGATACTCGGTCAGTCGCCATACTTCTAGTTTGGTCCAAGTAACACCTAGATCGGGTCGACCCAGTAATTGCAAACTGTCAGCATCCATCGAATTTCGTTCAGCCACGGTGACCACCGAGTCGAACGCATCGAGTAATTGGGCAAACAACGCCGTGGCAGCGAGGGGTGGGGTGACCAGACATACAAGTTTATGCGGGGTCTGTGTAGTACGTAGTGACCGGGCGAGAGCCAGAGCTCCCGCCACGTATGGTTCCGAAGTCACCAAGGTGACATACGCATAGGTCATTTCTATCTGCCACTACTTTAGTTTAGATACCTGACAGCAACGAATGAGAGGGGGGAAACAAAATTAAAAAGTCTGGTGTTACGTTAGACAAAGTAAGGAGAGAGACAAAACTCTAACTTGTAGACCAAGGGGAAAATGATACACACAGAGCGTTGGCTGACTAGCACCTCTCTGCTCGAGGTAAAAAAGAATGAAGATTAGGGTGTTATGTTTTGCGCAATCTATAGCCAAATAAGAAAACAGTTTGCCACTTCAATACTGAACCCTTTGTCCAGCCAAGGAAAGAGTATAAACAGCCTGTAACAAGAAAGTAATAACAAATAATAGACGAGCGATAGGTGCACCCAAGCCGACATGCCAAATTTACGCCAGCCCAGGGCCTTTTCACAGAAAGAAGAGAAAATCTAAACTCCGTTTGTAAATTGTCCTGGCCATCTCAACATTACGACTGTATTGCCCAATCAACTTCCAGTGTTGGTTAATCTACCCTGAATGATCTATCACTTCTGCAACTTATAACCAGGCCATTCTCCTTTCATTGGTGCATCCGAGAGGGAATGATGGACCATGGTTACAGGCCAACCTGGTGAAACCAGAATCCATCAGGTTTCAACCTTTCCCTACCAGTTCAATGAGGCCAGATTAAATCTCTATCACAATAGAGTTACTAGATACAATTTTAGATAGAGGAGTAGGGAAATGTCCATTCAATTAAAAAGCATCTACTATCCACAGCACTTGTGAGTCTAGTAACCGTAGTGTACAATGCACAACAAATTATGTCTCAAAAAAAATTATGGGGCGTGGTTATAAAACATCGCATAAATAACAATTAGGCTGTCGGAAAAAAACAGTGAAAGAATATAGTCTAGTAAGAAAACACATCATGCGCACTACCGTCAGCCGTATCCAACGCCTCCAAGTCATGTTCAAAATCAAGCCCCATAGATTGCAACGACGTTGTAGGTGTGGATATGGAATCTCTCCTAAGCAAAGGCACTCCACCCGATCCGGGTGCTACTAGAAGGGAACGGTCGACTACTTGCCGGGAAGTCAACGAAGGAGGGGGAAGTGTAGGGGCACGGGTGGATGCATCTAAAGCCTCCGATCCGGTGGGTTGCGGTGAGTGCTCGTCATCGAGCTGCAATTTCAACTGCTCCATAGCTTCGGTGATGGCAGTCACGGAGTGCGGGTCTAAATCCAAGGCCCAGGAATAACACAGCATAGCCTGGTGATTCTGGCTCAAATGCTGATGAATCTGCCCAGCCAGAAAGTACAGATTGGCCTCGTTGGGCACCAGTTGAGTAAGGGATTCGAGCTCGTGTAATGCTTCCAAATACCGGGTAAGCTGGACTAGCGCCTTGGCCTTTTTAAAGCGAGCAAATAGCAACTGTGGTGGTAACGCCGTAGGATCACCAACCGTCAAATCTACCTCGGACGGCATAACCACTTGAATAGCCTCTTGGTAGTACTCTAGGGCTTTTTCGTAACCGCCCATTTTTTCCTGGACCATACCCAGACAACAGAGTAAAATGGCATTGTGTGGGTATAGTTCTTGCGCCCTTTGGAAATGGTATTCCGCTAATTGACCTTGTTCTGTTTGGTAATAAACCATACCCAGTCCATACCAGGCACTATAGTGATTGGGGTCCAATTGCAACGCTAATCGGAAACACGTCTGGGCCCGATCCCACTCTTGTTGATGAGCGACGTACTCGTGCCCGGCCAGCGTTTGCGCATAAGCAAAAGTAGCATCCAACTGAATGGCTCGTTCAAAACAACGCAAAGCACGTGCGTGTTCCTGCTGCAAACTAAAGTAATTACCCACTGCGCACCAAGTTTGTGGGGCCAGTCGGTGTGTACTCACCAAGCGGTGAGCCATGTACCCCAAGGTGGTCAGTTGTCGAGTATGCCACAGGAGGGTCGAGTACATTTCCATATCTTCCACTCGGTAAGGCGCATGTTCCCACGCCCACCGAAAATACCGCTCGGATTGTTCGTACTGCCCTAATTCTAAATACATACGACCGTACAATGCCGAGATCCTTGGCATCAGTCGTAATTCTTGGGGCAACCCGTGGAGTATTTGGAGTGCTGAGCGACATTCGTAACGGAAAACTTTCTGGTACACCTGAGCTTGTGTTGTTACTAGCGAGTACAGAAATTGACTGGCTACCGATTGTTTTGCGGCGTGATCTGTAGATATCGAACCCACCCGGCTCCGTTTTTCGGGAACAAGTTTTGTAACAGAAGGCATGGGAGGTTCCAGGTTGGCATGTACAGTGTTATTTTTAACTGCTCTACCCAACGGAACTGGCCTCTGGGGGTCGGTACCAACGCCGGCCGGTGACGACACACGGATTCGCTTCTTATCGTCCGGGCGTCGTGCGATTAAATCTGCCTCGGATTTCGGAGGTCGACCAAGTACTGAAGCATTGGTCAAACGTGAGGGATCGCTAGTTAATCGACCCAATATTGGTTTCCCCGGTTTTAAATCCGTGGACTGGGTGCCGAGGTTGTCCCTAGCACGTCCATTTTGAAGTGCTTTACGCGGATTTCCCGCTACTTTGGAAGCAGTTGGTAACGTCAGCGTTGGCACGGCAGTTGTGAGACGGAGGGCTTGATTACGAGCTGCCACCGGTGAACGAGAAGCACTCGTCTTATTTTGCACCGTTCGCCTTAACCCCAGTTTGGTCGTCGTAGTGGCGCGACTACTAATTTTAGTGGGCCTTACGGGAATTCGCGATCGGGTCTGCAGCGATGACCTGGGACAAGGCTCGGTCTGGGAAGGTGGGGGCGAGGATGGAGAGGAAGAAATAAGTTTGGATTTACTCGTTCGGAGCGCAGTGGAACGACCGGTCTTGGTTGGAAGGGCTGTTAACTGCGGAGCAGACGTTTTCTTGGGAATATCGTCAGCAGCGGTGCAACTGGGATTTGGAGGTACCAGTGTTTCTCCAGAAAGATCGGTAGTTGAAAATGGTTCATCTGGTTGGTTCGGAGGACAGGAATTAGTCAAGGGGGCAAAGTCCGCCAAGGGAGGACCAGCCGGTAGTGTAGGTGCTATCATAGTCTCGGGGGAAAGTGTATGTCGCGTGCGGTAAAGATCGTACCACGCACACCAGAGATACGGATCATGGGCGAGAGAGGCCGTAAGCAAATCTTGGGCCTGGGTAGGACGGTTGGTGTGCATATACACATGGCCTAACAAAAAGTACACCGAGGCCAGAGTGGGTCTAGGCAAGAGATTATGAACTGGTAAATTGTGTAGAGGGACGTCGATGAATCGCTCACCACGATAAGCGGTATTTTCAGGGTGAGGACGTGGATCCCTCTCCAGCTGTGTTTCCAAAGCCGTCCGTAGACTGTGCAGGTGGGACTCGGCTTCTGGCCACCGACGTAGCTCAACGCAGAGTTGGCACAAATAATACAACGTGGCCAACATGTTATCCGTACGAGACTCTGTGTGCTCTTGACTTGTGTTGGTCAGGTCCAACTTGGTACAGTGTTGCGTCAAAAGCCAGTAACCCGCCTGAGGTTGACGTTGACGGTGGTAACACAAAGCCAACAGTCCCAGGGCGCGTGGGTTATCTTCTTCCAAGGCAAACCACTGCTCCGCGAAAAACAGCGCATTGTTCCAGAGTTGCAACGAACACGATGCTAGCACGTACTGTTCGAACGAACGGTGGAGGACCCCTTGGGTGGCCTGGTCAGAGGGAAGGGCTAAAGCGGGCGGGGGATCCGATAATGCGACCATATTCGACGCCTTGGGTATTACCTCTACGAATGCACAAAGCGGAAAGTACAAGAACAAACAAAGCTATAAATACAGGAACGAGTACTGAATCTTCGGGGATAGATCTACAATAGGAGCTGGGAAAAGGGGGCGAAAAGTGACGTCGGGAGGGGGATTTGTTAAAGACCAGAGTTTCAAGGGGTCGGAGTCAGGGTTCGTTGGTGGTGGTACAGTTCTCACATGGGCTAAAATTACTCTCTGGCCAACACACTAATACCCTACATCCCTACGATACGAAACAGAAACAGTGTCGTCGTTGTAAATGCCAGAGCATATTTCAAGTATTTGGGACCCACTGTCCTAATTTTTGTTATTCCATACCACGCCTAATTTACCCACTAGAATGATCCGCTGTAGCCAAAGCAAAACAACAACATTGTTATTCTGCTCAGGTCACCTGACTATTCACGGTTGACTTTCAAGGACGCTCCTAATGAGCGTTGTTCTCCAAATAAGGCTGATGTTATTTTTTAAAGGTGTAGAGATGAATCCACTGAATATGAATGAGGGGTTTACACAAAATTATTTCAATCCTAGTGAGCAAAAATAGATAAACCGTCCGGTTAATATGTTAAATAGGCGTTAATACAACGATGTTTTCTAACTGCTATCAAATTAGTGGTGAAAATTACACATATCATTTGTTGGTTCTCGACAGGCCGTAATTTTCCAATATACAACTTTGGTTCTTGGGTTTCTTCATATTCATATATTTCTTTCCAATAACAACAGCATCTCAGTTAAATTTTCTATTATCTAAAACATAGATCATCGTACGTTGTCTTGATCTATATCTGTACCATCGTCTTTAGATCATTTCATAATTTATTAGTTTATAACACAGCAGGTTGTACAGAAACTTGGAATAAAGGTGTGGCATCACAAAGTTTACCTCATAGACTTACTCAAGAATACACTGCACGTACACATACACCACTACAACTTTTTTTTTATTACTTAAAAATGCTGACGAAGTGCAAGGCCAGTATTCTCCAATTTCAATCACGTGATTTATCCTGAAATGTTATTGGCTTGAGTTGAAAAAAAAACATGCTTACGTGAAAGCCCTGCAACCCTTTCAAGAAATATCATTGGCGATTATAATGCAGTCGAGAAG
>JANBPY010000112.1:0-17482 GCA_027577015.1 Dispira parvispora
TAGTGCTTATGTTGGCCACAGGCAGCCCTTGCTGTGTATACGAGGGCATACCATAGTCCAGAGATAATACGTAGAGTGTACTTACCATATCATAAATGGGCGCTGAGGCACCTCATGCTGTCGCTTTATGAACAGTGTAGAAATCGCAATAACGCCTAGCAGAGACTGGATAAAGATGGCAAAGCCATCCATAAGCTTGCAGTTGATGCTCTCGTCGGTTAGGGGCGACATGACACCGCTGGTGAAATTACATAAATGTGAAAAGAAGTGGGACAGGTCTAGTGGAGGAACCGGCGTGAGAAAAGGAAACAGCTGTTGAGACAGTCGATGCGAACAATGGTGTGGCGGTCGTCGGCCCTCTTTGCCTAACCCTTTCCTTCACGTTTTTAAAGCAAATGGTAAAAGTAGCC
This sequence comes from Dispira parvispora, assembly GCA_027577015.1. Lineage (NCBI taxonomy): Eukaryota > Fungi > Kickxellomycota > Dimargaritomycetes > Dimargaritales > Dimargaritaceae > Dispira > Dispira parvispora. The sequence goes on from JANBPY010000112.1 coordinate 411, forward strand.
CAACGTTACTGGTTGATGTCGGATGCGTTTATAGCAACGTAACCAAAAGAGCCACGCTACAGAACTATAGTTTCAACCAACGCAAGGAACAACACTTTATATATAACAACCGGATAAATATAAACAAGCAAGGAGTGGCCAACGAATAGAGGTTAAAATAGAATGCGGAATGGGAAGGGGTATTTCCTTCTGTGTGGGTCACACTACCAAAAGGTGTTCATAAGGAACGAGGGTTTTTGGGGAAAGAGGCCAAGTGGCACATGCGGTGTGACCACCCTGTATATTTTTTTGGCTTTTACTTGAACGCCCGCAAGTATTGCCGTTGGATGTCCGCACTTATCGCCCTTTCACGCCGACTATTTTTGGTAGCCTATAAGCCAAGGGCAGATCCAACCAATACAAGCAACTATGGAATTACCAGGAAAAAAAATGAATTTGGGATCTCTCCCTCGGAAATAATTTTCCCATCGTCCATGCTCGAGGGTTCCAATGCTTGTTGGCCCCCTGCTCATTTTTATTCGTCCATTAGCACAGGCTTCACCTCCAGCTTAAAAAAAAAGCTGTTCATATCAGCCGTTATTTTCCGTATTACTAGCATCAATCTACCCACCTAACTTTCCGTTTACGCTGATTACTTCTCGGCTATATCATTGTGGTTCACTCTCACTTTTATTATCCTTAAACTCACCCATCCGTCGTTCATAACAACAGCCACATACCCATCATGGTTACCACCACTACCAAACGTGGGCCTAGCCTAGCTGAGCGTATGGTGAAAACCTGCGCCGAAATTGTTGCCGAATTGATCCAGGCCCACGAAAAGGATCGGGACATTAACCTAAACGGTGTCAAGAGTAACTATTCGCGTAAAAATAAACTAACCACTCAACCCAAACTGGTGGACATTCTCGCTGCCATTCCCGAGGAATACCGGGCGGTTTTGTTACCCAAACTACGTGCTAAACCCATTCGTACCGCTTCCGGGATTGCCGTGGTGGCTGTCATGTGCAAACCCCACCGGTGTCCCCATATTGCCATGACTGGTAATATTTGTGTGTACTGTCCCGGTGGTCCCGATTCAGATTTCGAATACTCTACCCAATCCTACACCGGATACGAACCCACTAGCATGCGCGCTATCCGGGCGCGTTACCATCCGTTGGAGCAATCTCGGGGTCGTATTGAACAACTGAAGAGTTTGGGTCACAACTGCGACAAAGTAGAGTATGTACTCATGGGAGGTACGTTTATGTCCATGCCCGAAGATTACCGTAACTGGTTCATCGCCAATCTCCACGATGCTCTGTCGGGCCACACTAGTAACGACGTAGACGAAGCAGTACGCATGTCCGAGCAGAGCACCACTAAATGTATCGGTATCACTATTGAAACCCGACCCGATTATTGTTTGAAACCACACCTTAGCCAAATGTTGCGGTACGGGTGTACCCGTTTGGAGATTGGCGTACAGAGCGTATACGAAGACGTGGCCCGCGACACTAATCGAGGCCATACCGTCAAGGCTGTATGCGAATCTTTCCAATTAGCCAAGGACGCAGGTTATAAAGTGGTGGCCCATATGATGCCCGATTTACCCAATGTGGGTATGGAACGGGACCTAGAGCAATTCAAGGAATATTTTGAGAACCCGGCCTTCCGATCCGACGGGCTAAAAATTTACCCGACTCTGGTCATCCGGGGCACCGGGTTGTACGAATTATGGCGCACGGGGCGTTACCAAAATTATTCTCCCAACGCTCTAGTCGACTTGGTCGCCAAAATCCTGGCCCTGGTCCCCCCGTGGACCCGAGTATACCGTGTACAGCGTGATATTCCCATGCCCCTGGTTACCTCTGGCGTGGAGCACGGTAACTTGCGGGAATTGGCCCTCCAACGGATGCGGGACTTGGGTACCGAATGCCGTGATGTACGTACCCGTGAGGTAGGCATCGTGGACATTCATAAAAAAGTACGCCCCGACCACGTCGAGTTAATTCGTCGGGATTATGTGGCCAATGGAGGCTGGGAAACCTTTTTATCCTACGAGGATCCTGAGCAGGATATTCTTATCGGATTACTCCGTCTACGCAAATGCTCCTCTGCTACTTACCGCCCTGAATTTACCAAACCTGGTCAGTGCTCCATTGTGCGAGAACTCCACGTCTATGGATCGGTCGTACCAGTGCGAACCCGAGATCCCACAAAATTCCAACACCAAGGCTTTGGTACCTTGTTAATGGAAGAAGCTGAGCGTATTGCTCAGGAGGAACATGGAAGTGTGAAACTTGGTGTGATTAGTGGAGTAGGCACTCGTCACTATTATCGCAAACTTGGCTACGAACTGGATGGTCCATACATGTCCAAGATGCTGGTATAGCCATCAGCGGCAATAGCAAGACATTGGAGGATGTGGGTAAAGTGAGCGTGTATAGAGGTGACAGTATTTGGTAGTTCCTAGGCATCCCACTTTTTATTTTTAATGTATAAACACATTAAGCATAGTTTGTTCTACCATTTTATTACTCGGGGGTCAGCCTGATCTACCACTCACCTCCTCCTAAAAAATATCAAGCACTCATCTTTACTTCAGCTCAGCCGAGGTTAATAACTGACCTGGATGTATATAATTTCGAAAACAGGTCCATTCGCTACACCCTCTCAATAAAAAAATGCACTACACAAGTAAAGCCATGGATGCAATGATTTATTTATTTTTTTTTCCAAAATTAGTGATCAAGTAGTGTACGGATATCAAAAATATTTCGACATATTACACACGACTGGCACTTTGCGAGCGAGTGTATGGATGCTGACGCTTTGACGGTCGAACTCGTTTACGAAGGGGTGAATCTATCAAAGTATCATGGGTGGACGGTAATGCTGGAGTATCTGGAGTTTGTGGGGAGTATGGCACTGGTTTAGGAACGGGATTGACGTGGTGAGGTGTAGAATTTCGTAATGGGCTTTTAAAGGTTTTACTACAAGTTGATGAATCCGTAGTGTGGAGAGGAGAATTACAGGGTACTGGTGAGGATGGTAGAGGGAGACCTTGGTAGGAATCAGTGGGAGGCTGTCCTGAAGGGGTCACTAGTGATGGTCCTGGCCCTTCTTCCGCGGTGGTTTCGGGGATAGGTTTTACGTTGGCCAAGGCGTTGGTATACGTCTTTAGTAGATGTTCACTTTCCGTTTTAATCCATCTGTGATCAAGGGCATCATGCACGGTATAACGCCGGGATGGGTCTACAACCAACAAACACCGTACCATGGATTTGGCCTCTTCACTGACATCACCCCAGAATTTACTTGGAAAAGTGATCTTTCCGGCCTTGATTTCCCGGAAAAGCAGGGCATTATTATCGTCAGAACTCGAAAAAGGCAGGGTACCCGAAAGCATGGCGTACAATAACACGCCCAAACTCCAACTGTCCACCGTTTTGTTGTACCCACGTAGGCCCCGCTCCCCTGGGTGACCGGTCTGAGTGTTTACATCAATCACTTCGGGAGCAATATATTGAAACGTACCACACATGGTCTGCATAAAGGACTGGTTCCCCACCATACGCGCCATTCCGAAATCGGTTAACATCACCAAAGAGTAAGGGGTACGAGCGGTCAGTAAAATATTCTCGGGTTTCACATCCCGATGGGAAATATTGCGTTCGTGGAGGTATTTAAGAGCGAGTAAAATTTGATAGTATATAAATTTGGCCTCGGGTTCTGGTAACCGTTCCTGGCTCATAATATATTCAAACAAATCACCCCCCTGAACGCAAGGCATGAAGATGTACCAATACTTGTCAGTGCGTATCACATCGGCCACTCGTACAATATTGGGGTGGTCAATCGATTGCATAATACGAATTTCTTGGACAAAATCTGTACCGTGTTGTTTGGTGGACGCTGAATTAAACCGTTGCCGATCGATCATCTTGACGGCCAGTCGTTGTCCGGTGGCCTTGTGGATGGCCAACCTTACCTGGGCAAATGTCCCGGTACCCAGAATTCGATTAGTAATCTGATACTTTTCTTCCACTGTTTGTTCCCCTTGTTGTTCGGGCGGCGTAGGGCCGTTTCGAGTACAGGTCTGCAAAAAGGTAAAATAATATCCTTTCCGAATTTCCAACGTATCGCCATGACTCAGCACTACTGTATTATTACGACCAATTTTGCGTCGGTTGAGATACGTGCCGTTGGAACTTAGGTCCTGGCAAGTCGTAGCAAAACCCTGGGGTTCGTCTGTGGACGGCATCACTGTAATACGACAGTGATGGTTGGAACAGTAACCGCCTTGAATCACAACGTCACAACTACGATGGCGACCGATAACCAGGGTTTGGTTAAGCGCCAAAGGGTAATCCCGAGGTGCCTCACCACCACGGGTGCCAATCAATTTACCCACCACCACCGGTTTTTTCTGCTGGCTGGCCTGCCCAAGCGTGGGCTGAGTTGGATCTTGCGTTTCGTTAAGGAGCTGTGTCGATTGGGAGAACTCTTCTACTGGTTTAGTGTCAATTGTCCACGGCATTGTGTCTAAACAGGGGAATTCGAAAAAGGAAAACAAGAAAAGTACAAGAGGACTTAAAATACAAGTTGTGGATAAATGCCAAAGAAAAAAGAATATCTAGTAAAGAAATAAGTACTGTACTGCGCGGTTAAAAAAGAGACCTAGCACCCAGGGAAGAAGGAGCCCGTTATAAGCAACGTGCAATGTCTAGAAAGGTTATTCATTAGAGGCATAAAATTGTGGTAAGCAATATTGGCCATTTATAATGACCAAAAAGCAAAAGTAAATAAACAAACAAACACAAGGATAAATGCAAAGGCTGAGTCATCCTAGTTTTAACATTGTGGGAACCCTTGCCATCCCAGAGTACTTGGAATCACGTGTACTTATCGGAGCCAACCAAATGGCCACAGTTTGTTTACTTTTTTTCACTCAACGAAGCAGCGGCAGATACTATCCGCCCTGTTTGTTTGGTTCATAGCTTGAATGCACTTTGCTCCCTGCAGTGGATAAACCATTGGGACTTTTGACTGTTACACTGGTGTTTGATAATATCCGAACCTAGTAAAGTCACACTTTCACTTGAATCACAGAGAGATCAAGGATGTACCCCTTACAACCACGTCCTCACTTTGGCCACCTTTAAACATCCTACTTTCCAAAACTGTAAACATTAATCTCAACAGACCTGCAGCTGCATTCACCAAGTGAAGCCATACAAACAAACCTTTTTTCCGCTCTCGCTAAATTTCAGTTTTTTGTTGTTTTTATCACTAACTTTATTTCAAACATCACGGCATTGTTCTCTACCGCATTACAACGGACTTTGCCCTTTTTCCTTGTTTATCAATTTCGTTTGGGTTACATAGGTCTTTTTTTTTGTTTTTTGGTAGCTTACATCCGCCTTACTCTGCGTAGCGTTTATTACTCCTACAAATACCAATACGTTCCGTCTGAGCTAATTGTTTACCAACTTATTTCGTCGGTATTCTACTCTTCATAGCCAACCCATCGAATTCCTCTCGTTGCCTTGGCGTTAATTATTCCGCTAGGTTCCTATCCTCTGCACTACTTGTTTTTCACCTATAACATCTTGTCGTCTAGGATACCTACTATGGCGGCGGTTTCTGCTCATACCTGGGAAAGTGTCCAGCAAAAGACGTTTACGAAATGGCTCAACAACAAATTGTCTCACCGAAACATTGCACCCGTGGAGGACTTGGCCCGGGATTTGTCGGACGGAACGGTACTCATCCAGCTCTTGGAAATTATCGGCGATACCCCTCTGGGTAACTACAACCGTAACCCCCGTTTGCGAATCCAAAAGGTGGAAAACGCCAACAAGGCCCTAGACTTTGTTCGGTACCGTAGTTTAGAGTTGACCAATATTGGGGCCGAGGATATCGTTGACAAGAACGCTAAATTAATTCTGGGACTTCTTTGGACCTTAATTTTACGGTTTACTATTGCGGAAATTAATGAGGAAGGGCTTACTGCCACGGACGGGTTGCTGCTATGGTGCCAACGTCAAACTGCCCCATACCCAGAAGTGGACGTGAGGGATTTTACCTACAGCTGGCAGGATGGCTTAGCCTTTTGTGCCTTGATTCATCGTCATCGACCCGATCTATTTAATTTCTACGACTTGGATTTGACCGATCGCCACCGCAATACCGCCTTTGCTTTTGAGGTTGCCGAAAAGTACCTGGATATTCCACGGCTGCTGGACGTGGAAGACGTGTGTGATGTAGCCAAACCGGATAAACGTTCCATCATGACCTATGTGGCCCAATACTTTCATGCCTTTTCTACTTTGGATCGGGTAGATCGCGCCGGACGTCGGGTGGGTAAATTCGCCGAGGTCATGCAGTCAGTGTGGGATATGGGCAACGACTACGAACGCCGTGTACGTGAATTGATAAGTCAGATCGAAGGGGTCCAGGCCCAGTGGCAAGAGGAGAAACTGGCCAACGACTACTCGTCATTAAAGAAACAGTCGACCGAATTTAATGCCTATAAGAATACCACTAAACGTAAATGGATCGCCGAAAAGCATGACTTGGATACCCTGTTGGGTAACCTCAAGACCAAATCCAAGACGTATAACCTGAAACCCTACGAACCTTCCCCGGGACTCCAGCCGGAAGATTTAGATGCAGCGTGGAAATGTCTGTGTGACACTGAAATCAACCGTCGCAAGGCGATTAACCGTCAGCTGCGTACCATCAAGGACCAACTAATGCAGGAATATGCCACACTAGCCGACGACTTCCAAGAAAGTTTGAACAGAATGTCGGCGGAGATTGCCACCCTCAGTGGGGACTTGGAAACCCAGCTGTCCTTGGTAAACCACTTGGCCGCCCAGGTGCGTCCGTTGGAACGCCAACTGCAGTCTATCCAACAGGTGAACCAACGCTGCCAAGAAGCCAATATCGAGGAAAACGATTATACCGTCTTCACCATGGAGGATCTAGTTTTCGACTTGTCTTTGCTTAAACAGGCCCTCAACAAGAAACTTGCCTTTATTGAGAACCAAATTGTGGCCCGCAGCATGAGCAATTTAACCCCGGCTCAGCTTGAGGAATTCGAAGCCACCTTTCGCCACTTTGACCGAGATCAGACCAACACTTTATCCGAGGCCGAGTTCAAAGCTAGCTTGGAAGGCCTGGGTCAGTACTTTACCGACGAAGAATTTCGGGTCATGTTTCGCAAAGTGGCAGGAGCAACGGACTGGATTACTTTTGAACAATTCATCAATTTCTTAGTGAGTATCACTGAAGACCAGACCACCCCCGAACAATTACGCCAGTCGTTCAAGGTGGTGGCGGGTGATAAACCCTACGTCACCGAGATGGACCTAAAGATGTCCCAATTACCGCCCCCTGTGGTGGCTTATTTGGTTAATCATATTCCCCGTCGAACGGGCTCGAAAAATGAGTATGACTACCAAGCCTACTTGGACTCGGTGTTTCACACATCATAAAATAGGTGTCGGATGCGGTGTACTTCACAGCGATATGATTTTTTTAATATTACAAGGCCATCATCTTCATTTCTTTTTTAAAGTATGGAAACTATTTTCCTGTATTGGCTACTTTTATAAATTTGCAGTGAATTATGGCTGCCCTTAATTAATTTGTGGTTGTCTTCCACTGGTAATTATTGTGAAGGGAACAAAACTAGGTCATCGCTCGGGTACAAGATATTCGAGATCTCGTAATGTGTTGTCCCCAGTGAATATTAGAATGGTGGGGCCCAAAATTCGGGGCATATTAAAGGGAACTGGAAAGGCTTATACCACTATAGCCTAGGCTGGGGCAAAATGGTGGCAAACTCGGACTCGAATTTTAGTGGGAGGTACACAGAGTCATAATTGGTGTCTTTATTCCGTCGGTGTCAAGTAGCACAATTTTCTGCATGAGACCAATCACCATTATTGGAAAGTTGACGGTACCCACTTCCGAATACGTTCTAGGAATGCCTAGGGCTATACTCGAGACCATTCCAAGTTTCGTTATTCAGGTCCATATCAGGTACTCTGAGCTGACGCACACCTTTTTTATTCCTGTGCTAAATATATACCACTAATTGGGCTAGTTATAGAGATCGAGGAGTTTTGGTATACCATTTTCAGCGATTCTCACTCCTATTAATTGGTAACCAGTAAAAAAGTACTGGTCTTCTGTCTCCAACTGGTAGGGCAGCTTGTAGTACATGTCGGGGTTGGGTGTTATGGAAAGTGTTCCCGGGGTAGATTTTCCACGTAACGCCAACGGTCCACACCATATAAGTGATATTTTCTGTCAATGTAGTAATTTGGAGCAAAACTGTACCTACAATTTAACCACAAATATACTCTGAGACCCATTCAACTCTGGCAGAGTTATATCTGCTTAGTAAAAAAATGCCAACCACATGGTGTCACCGTCGTGTCACTAAATCGTCACCTTGGACTATGCGTGGGCCGGAAGACCAGGCCAATACCATACTTTCATTTTTCATGAGGCAAACTATGCCGATAAGAACGAGTGCCAATAGGTGAGGTGGTAGAAAATATCCTTGGTATCACAACCACCAAGTTATAAATTCCGCTGAGGGGAAATAGACACGACTACTTTCGGGGAATACATCCCCCTTGATTTCTGGAATAAAGTGTTATATTCCCTCCACGATGTCCTGACACGATACCTCAGCTACTTAACCTGAAAAATCTAGGCATAGTATTATGCGACCAAGTATGAACTATTGTCCACTGTCGACACTTGTCAAAAATCGTTTTCCTAATAGGGAAATCCGATTTATCCCTTGCAGTGCCCCTTGAAGGTGTAAATCAGCTTGAATGATTACGTCGTCATTCATATTATAAAAAGAAACTGGGTATTAGCTTCACGGCCCCGAGAAGATTTCATGAAGGAAACGATTGGTTGTCGGCTATTTGAATGAACAAAAATAATGGGCCTCCTCCATACTTTGAAGGCATCGGTCTGATCGGTTCCTGGATACCAGCAAATCACCCAACACCTCATGTTGCACATGTGTTTACCAAAAAGAGAAGAAGAGTGAGTTACTCGTTGGGGGGAGGTGACAGCATGTGGAGTGAAGGGTACTGGGTACCGTGTGGGGATTTCTATGCAACCCGGAATATTCACCTTATCTAATGTAGGTGGTGTACGACCTACCACTCTATATAAACCCTACCTTCGGCCTCTCATTTCCGGTTCAAGAATGTGGCAAAAAATAGACTATTTATTTCTGGTTTTCACTATTTTATACATTATTAGCACTTTTAGAAAAATTTAGAGGGGACCTATTTTTTTAAGTGTTCCTCCGATCTCAATTACTTTTAGATAGATAGGAATGCATCATTACAGTGTCGCCCAACGCCCCTACTTACGCTAGCTATATTCACTTGTTTCCCATCCCCACCCTTTTCTTTTGAATAATAGAATCTACCCACTGCCATCAATATATACACTATGCGGCTTTCAGTTTTGGCAGTTTGCTCCAGTCTGCCGTTGGTCTATGGCTGCGGTATGACGACTCATAATGAGATTACTTTTCGTTCATTGAGTTGGTTTTCTGATATAAACGGTAATGATATCTTGTATCAAAACTCCGGCACCACCTACCAACAAATTTTAGACGAGTACATGCCCTATGTGCAAGGTGGCTCCTTTTTCCCAGATTGGGGTTACAACTGTAGAAAGCAGGACGCCAACTGCGAGGCAGCACACTGGGCGGGCTTCATTCGGGCGGCTGTGAGTTACATTCGAATGAACTCTCGTACGTTTAGTGACAAACGCCGAAAGAAATTGATTGCCTTTATGTTCGGCGTGGTCTCTCACGATATTGCGGATATCCTGTGGCACGGTTTAAATAACAAAGAGGAAGGATTTATTCGCGCCATCTCATTCGGCTCTATGGACGGTCAGTACGATTTAGCACATTCTTTTACAGATGCTGGCGCAGAAGCCGTCATAAAACATAGTACGGATATGAGCTACATCAAGAAAATTTGGAAAGTACCATTGAACGATATATTCGCCATCTATAAGACGATGGGTATTACGCTGGAACGAAAAAATTTTATCCCATGTTTTATGCGAGGATATTTGGCAGCCATTGGGGTAAAGACGCTGGGTACCAAGGTATTTCCCAAATACGCTCACCAGAGCCCTATCCTGGTTGAACAAGTAGAAAGCTACTACCGTGGCGGACTTGTGGATACGGCCGCGTGGGTTTCCTTTTGCTGGAAGGAATTCATCCGCTGGGTTGATGGGAATGTGCCTCTGTCTCCGGGTCAGCGATTCTGTGAAATCCTGGTGGAATACCAGGGCGAGTTCAAATATAATAGGGCGGTGGATCACGTTTCACTTAGCTCCAACAGTACATTGTACAACTCTTTATCCGGTCATGGAGCAGACCTAGAAACATATGGACCCAACGAGAAAGACCATCCCGATTACCAGGTGACTGTGGGCGATAAAGATGGTGATCTAGTTTTTCAACCCTCCCAAACCAACGTGTTGCGTAGACGAAGCGTACCTCAGCCTACTTTGAGTAAACGGGGGTTATTGGAATGGACCAATATAAAAACGAACTGTAAAAAGTTGGACTCTGACTTTAAGGTGACCACACTCACCGCCAATGTGCCTTATGCGGGACTTGGGACAGCGCTAGCCAAGGGTTATTTCAATGGACCAGCTCGACCGATTCTAGGTAAGTTGACAACTTAATTTAGGGTTTTGCCACAATTTTTTTTCATATTTGTGTTACTCTTACGAATAATGAAATAGGGTGACTGGATGGTATCTATTCAGCCTCACTATTTGACCATTTATTATGGTGATGGGTGGAAAGAGTGAATGATGCTGGTAGAGTCATTGCAGATATATAGTTCTTGTACTAACGAAAAGTGAACGGGGCTCTCTTTTTCTTTTATCACACTACCTCAACCACAGCCATTAGTGCACCATATTATAAGGCGAATGGTGTAGTGCGAGGTGCAGTATTTCTGGTGAAACCCGAAGATCTCCAACGGGTTAGTAAAAAACCACAGGATATTACCAACGTGGCGTTTCAGACGTTGTTGGGTGACGCACAGAAAAATATTCCAGTACGTTTTGGTAAGACGCTGGCGGTGTTGGATTACAACCAGGACGGTATCGATGATCTGGTGGTGGGTGTACCCGCTGAAGGTGCCTACGAGTTAACCTTTTACGGGGAAATCCGCATCTTTTTGGGCAATGGTCAGGGCGTATCTTCCCAACCCAGCTTTATTATCCGTTTACCCAAAACCCATAACTACAATGCGATGTTGGGTGATGTGCTGAGCGTGGCAGATGTAAACGGGGATGGTCGTCCTGACCTGTTGGTAGGTGCCCCCATGCACGGTTTGGGAGTGCAAGGAGATGGAAACTCGGCTAGTCACCCCCAGGCTGGAGGCGTATTTGTCTACTTCAGTAAGCCCCATGCCCAACTCCAACAGCAGGGTATCCGTCTGGATTACTACCTTCCCAATCCCGAGCCAACCCCCTATGAGTGGTTCGGTAAGTCCATGAGCGTCGGTTACGTCGACCAGAAACACATGTTGGTGGTAGGCGCTCCGGGTTACAAAGGTGCCAACAATGCCTCCATGGCCGGTAAAATCTACGGTTTCCAACTTCCCCTGAACCGGCAAAGCATTCCATTGTTCACTATCCTAGGCAATACCAAATTCCAACAGGTGGGTCACGCCGTAGAGTTTGCCAAATTTAAAAACCAAGGATCCATTTTGGTAATATCCACACCCTCCCAGACCACCAAAGATAAGCATCATCGACTCTCTATCCACCCGGTGGATCGTCTACTCAAAGCTCCCTCGGGTTGGCAAAAGGGCTCCGTGCACCTTATGGCCCTTAATCAACAAAATCTAAAAAGGAATATGCCACTAAACTCTTTTGCCCACCAATTCGGGGAAGACGACGGCTCCCATTTCGGCTGGTCTCTCTCGGTCTATCAAACGCCCACCACCACCACCGTTTTGGCTGGTGAACCTTTCACAGATTCTGAGGAAGGCCGCCTCTACGCTTTCGATGTTGATAATCCCTCCAAGTTAAGATGTTATCGGTCTACTGTCAACGTTAAACACCAACGATTTGGTAGCAACACCCTTGTGGGTGATTTCAACCGAGATAACAAGGTGGACTATATCATCACCTCGGAACACACAAGCATCTCTGCACGTAGTTCAGGCATGGTCCAGGTGGTATTCTCCTAAGGTTCGCCAAAGGGCCTACTTCCTCAGGCTAGTTGAAATTCTTACAATACTGATAGATCATCTATGTAAATAGTAAACATTATTTCACCCTGTTATCACAAGGAAAAATAAATTATATATCATCAAGTTTGACTTTAGGAAAATACATTCACCAGTTCCAAGGTCTATAGCGTTGGAGTGATTACAATAGGAATTACACTGAATCAAATTCGGATAGCCAACTCAGGGGGGCTTGCTTTTTATTTTGAGGAAAGATGCCAAAAGTGGTGAACCTTATTAACCACCATTGATGAACAGAACCCATATGGAGAGGAAGGGGGGGATAAAATATATATGTGTTTTTGAATGTGAATAACAGGTATATCCAGCGAGTAGCAAAGTGGGCGTAGAGAAAAGGCAAGACTAGGACGAAGAGAAGAATTGTGAGGAAAGTCAGTGCTGCACGATAATAAATGAACCGCGCAAAGTAGAGGTGAATAACCATTGAATGTCTATTCGAAGGAAAAATAGGTTGAAGAAGCGGAAAAAAAATCAAAAAACAGTGCTCAGAGTGAGAACACGATGATGATTACACGAACCGGGATTGAGTGGGATTAGATCAGAGTACGCCTGTGGGTGCAAGAAAAATACCAATGCACACCAATGTAAACAAACAAACCCAAGCTATGTATATATACAAGAAGTAAGAGGGAGAACCCACCATGACATGACACGGATACAAACAAAAAGAGGTAAACGTGATACATAGGTAAATAACAATGACGGTTATAACTAGATGAAGAGCATACATCTCCCCAACCCATTTTTTACTTTAAGACTATCTCCGCCAACCACTAGTATCAACAAGATATGCCAAGTGAAACAAGGGTGAGGAAATCACTGCTTAAGCACGACCAGATTCAGCAATGGTAGGCAGTGCTTGCTGTTGCTTGCGTTTTTTGGTGCCTGTAGGACGGCCCCGAGTGGTGGGAGAGGACAAATTGGCCGCCATCAAAGGCTCTACAGAGTGCTCTGGAGAAGGAGCATCCCCTTCCCCGACGGATGGAGAGGGTGAAGGAGGCAATTGAATGTCTGACTTATTAGCATTGAAACCAGACGAAACACGACGACTACGCCGATTAGAACGATGGGGGGCGGCCCTTACGCTAGTACCAGAGTTGGATTGGCTATTAGCAGTAGGCATCGGCTGGGGAGACGAGACCCGACGGGAAGTGGAGCGCTCGGCTTCAGCATTGGGTGAGACAGGGGACACTAGTCCACCCACTGCAGCAACATTAGCAGCGGTACTTCCTCCAGCCCGGGGAGTACACATCAAGGGAAGTCGCTTCCGGGGTAATTCTACCACTACCCGTTTACTCCTACAGTTGGCCGGACAACTAGTGTCGCAGTACCACACCCCGTTGCCCTGCACCAACGAATCAGGAATACCACCAGGAAAGCATTGTTGATGATAGGCCTTGGGGCAACCCTCACAGCGCACCATAACGTTACCTGAGTACGAACGTGAGTCGTGACAAGCAGTGCAAAACAATTGAAGTACTGGACGATCCCGCTCTTCGATAGATTCCGAAGCATAGGCTTTAAGATCCAAACGGGGAAGCTTACAAGCGAATCCATAACCTTTGTAGTCGCAGCCGTGCTTGTTGCAGAGCGTTCGCTTGCCCCAGGGGCCAGGACGCCAGTTGATTCCCTCGGTGGTACCACAGTAACGGCACCAGTCGATACTGGTTTGGGTAAGAGTTTCGTACAAAGTAGGGTGCTGGGTTGGACGGGCTTGTACCACTTCACGACCTTCGTTCTCAGGGGCACAGCCACAAGGGGTAGGTTGGGGCTCAGGCGTTACCAGACGACAGGTAGCAGTAGTGGAGGGAGGAGCCGGAGTTGAAGCACGTTTGGTAACAACCACTTCCTCATCTTCCGAATCCAGGACTGCCCGACGACGCTTGGTACCAGCCAAGGGAGTCGAACGTGATTTTTTCAAGGCGAGTTGAGGACGCCCCCGCATGCCGGACGGAGGTTTGGGTAAGTATTCTCGGGCGTCGTAGTCATCGTCATCAGATTCCTCATCGTAAATACTTTCGTCGCTCGTGTCGTCGGCAGCTGAATGACCAGCCACGCTAGATTGGTTGGTCGACGATGTCAAGGGATTATTAGATTGTACATTGGGGTGAATTAACATCCTCGGTGACACGGTTTGCACGGGACTGGCCGTGACAGTCGATCCAAAGTAAGGAGGGGGAGCGAATGAAGTGGCCGACTGGTACTTGGCCGAGGAAGGTACCAACATGGCCATATCCTGTGGCTGTGCCAAAAAATATAAACCCATCTGGGTGGACGACGAAGTAGCCACCGGTAGAGATTCCGCGGAAAGGGCAGAGTCAGGACGACTGGGGACTTCACCCTCTGGAGATTGGTATTCCTGGGGAGGAGGGGTAATCATCCGCAGGTGATCCTCGGGACCATGGTCCAGTTGACCCAATTTGGACTCGGAAAAGAGATCCCCATCGCCTTCCAACGATGGGGTCGAGCATACCGTATCCATGTCATAGCCGAACAGTGATGAACTATCCTCGTGGTCCAGACGAGAAGGGGAGGAGGGGGGAGACAGCCTGCTGACCTCGAAAACCGATTTGAGAGGAATGGCCTCACCTTCGTCTTCGAAATGAGCCAAATGCGTGACCAATGGATCACCACCCGCCACGGCATCAGTGAAAAACACATCCTTGATCATTTGGGCTTTGATCGGAAAGGCGGTGGTGGCCATAACTTGTTCAGCGCCAGTCAAAGCAGGCAATTGGGGATAAAAGTTACCGGCTAGTAAAGGATAATGGGACATGGGTGCAACCAAGGCAGACATGACGGAACTGTAGGACGGTGGAGCGGGTAACGAGTGGGACGAAGTTTCTGGCGCTTGACCGGAACCAGGTTGGATCGGGACCCCGGCAGTAGTAGTAGTGGACACTGATGCTGGCCAAGACTTGGATTTACTCAAACCACCTCCCCCTCCCGTTGTGGCCTGGGGGAGTGATTGGGCAGGAGTACTGAGGTCTTGCGGTAGTGATGGGTAACCGAGTTGGGCCAGAGAATACAATGGAGTAATTAAGCCATGGTGTGGCATTGGTGAGGACACTAGACCCATGTGCGGTGGAAATACCCCAGGATGGCGTGTATAGACTGCGCTCTGTCGATCCATAGCAATAGTAAATCTATAGGCAGATTAACGGGATGATCCAGTAAAGAACAAGCACGGAAAAGGCAACTCAGCTGTAAATTTTCAACACCAGAGTAAAAAACAAGAGGTATTTCTGTACAGGATGTAATAAAGCAGTAGTGAATGGGCTGTCAAGCGGGGGGAAGAGTTAAGAGATTAAAATATTCCGACGTCTGAAGGAACAATAATAATAAGGGGTAATAAAAAAGAGAAATTATCGAGTAGGACCAAGTTGTCGATAGTGAAACCAAAAAAGTAGCAAAGGTGGTTCGTACCAAAAACGAAGTGCCAAGACCGATAAAGTGAACGAGAAAAAGGAACAAGAGGGAAAACAGTGGAGTTCACAACGCAAATATAAGTGAAAGTAAATAATAGGTCAATGCCAATAGCAGGGACCCCGCGCCAACCGATATTAATATTGGAGTAGGGTAACCCACAGTGCCACAATAGAGGAACAATGGGCAAGGATGAAAATTATGTGTACAGCAGAACACCAGAGAACAATAGGTTAGTTTAGACCTTCCCCCAAAGAAATCGATCATGTGACACGTGTGTAACCATAACCCTCAGGCAGCGTGTGACTTTTGAGCCAGGGTCATAGCTACAAGAGGCAGAGCAGAGGGGGGTGGAAATTGGGCTTACGTATAAGACAGATGATAAAATTGACCGCAGAAAGGTTGTCTTGGCGTTTAAAACCAAATAATGCGTCACAAAAGATGACTCAAGTAAAAAAAAGTGCTCGTAAATTCTATCCACCCATTTCCCTATAAACCACAAATACTGGAGTACCAAACTGAACAGCAGGAAACAAAGTCAGATCCACTTTCGCCTACACAGTGGGGTATTGATAAGAACTAGAATACCATGGAAGAGTGAGGGGATAAGCCCAGATGCTAAATGTATCAAAATACATAAATATATTGGCGAGATAACATACTTTTGTGGGTAGAGAAAGAGAGAGAGTAGTGACATGGATAATGTATGTTGCTCGCTCTTCCTTCCAAACCCATCCAAGCACGCAGACCCACACTTTCCAGCTTGTCTTGAACAAACCAAAGAGACACGCACAACAAAGGGGGATTGCCATGACACTAATCCCCAAATAGTGAAGGAAAGGACGAGCAACCAGATCAACTCCTCTCCCCTTGGTTAAAAAGTACTTTCCATACGATAGTCCAGCATGATATGCGCATCTAGTCACCCTATATGTACACACCAAGGGGGACCCCTTCCCGTTACCAGTGCGTACACAGAGTACAGGGTGAATATAATGCATACATGAGAGGGGCAACCACAACAATGCTAAAAGGACTGTGGACCGGCTGTAACTCAGCGACCTTAATCCCCCTTTTGTCCTCTCCTGAACTCCTCCATCGATAGCGTCCCACCTTTGCGCTTGTACTCTGACGGGTTATACCCACGTATTAAAAAAAATAGAAAATAAACAAATCGAATAGACGGCCCGCCCCTCAAATACACGCTCTGCCAATTGCCAGTCCCGAAAACAAACACGCTTAATCACCTACAGCGCATTGGTGCACTTTTAGTGTCTAGTTTCCACTTACCAAGTCACAGGACGCCAAGTTTATGCTTTACAA